>JAIUCT010000076.1:135267-168270 GCA_021307375.1 Tetraneura akinire
TTATTATTATTATTATTATTATTATTATTATTATTATCATTGGCTGAATGGTCATTTCCAAAATTAAAACTGGTAAAAAATTATTTAAGAAATACCATGTATCAAGAAAGACTAAATTTTATATTGATCTTAAATATCGAAAGAGAACGAACTTCTGAATTAAATCTGGAAAAAGTAATAAATAAATTTTCAGACAAAAAAGCCAGAAAAAAGAATTTCAAAATCTAAAAAAATATAATTATATTTCTTTTTTTAAATTCACAACAAATTATAATATACTATTAATATAGATATTTATTAATTTAATATACTCGTAGATTAATATAAGATATTTTATATAATTTGTGATAATACGTTTGGTGCCGTAATCGACTGTATTTATAACGACCCCCTGTATTTGCGTCTTTAACATCCTAATTGGAAACAGGTCGAAAGTCGAATCGTATTACCTGCTACTATTACCTGTCTCTAGCGCTCTATACTGATGTGCATAGGCGGAGATTTGATTAAATTTTAGGGGGGGCTGATAATTACTTATGTGGTCCATAAAAAACTTTAATCCCCCCTACCCACTGCACTATAACATATCGAAATAATAACAATTTGTAAATTATATTTTATAATACTTTTATTTAATAAAATTTAAAATATAACATATTATTTTAATTTTATATATCTATTTTTAGATGCAAATTGATGAATTATTACATCTATATCAATATCAATATCTTTTTCTATGTATAAAATAGATGTATTATTAAATCTATTTTGTAGCATACTAGTTCTTAGCCATGTCTTTACTTTTCGCATAGCTGAAAAGCTTCTTTCGCAAGTCGCTGAGCTAATTGGTAAAGACATGGCTAATTGAAGCAATTTATACAAATTAGGAAACACATTTTGTGTTATGCATTTTTTTAGTGTATCATAGTTAATTTCCTCACTCTTTGATTGTAAGATACAGTTCTTGGCCACATTCATCTCTGCTTGTATATTGAATTTTGATAAATTAAATAAACCCTAAGTTAATTAAAATTATGAATCTCTTATATACAATATACTTACATTAATATGAAAACTTACTTGATAATGATCAATGAAATATAAACTTTCTTCATAGTTTAATTTGAAAAAATTATCCACAGACAAACCCATTGACAAACTTTCAGTAGAAAATCGTTCTCTTAACCTTGTAATTAAAGTGTCTACAATAACATTGTATGCATTTATTCTATAATAGTCTTCAGTTTTTTGCTTTATCTCTATATTATTATCATCATCCATAGGTACTGTATATTGTGCGCTTGTGCTTGCAGTAACTATGAAATTTTTAAGTTTATTTGGTTCTTTCCTTCTTCTTTTTTCTCCTAAATTTTTAATTTAAATACATTTTTTACATAAATTATTATAAATATGTAGTTTTATAATCATATACCTTGAAATGGGTTATCAATAGAAATTGTATTAGTTATTGCAAATTCATTAATATCTGACCAAATTTTAGAAAAACACTCTGATGTTTTAGAATCCTCTAAAGATTTGACTACAGCTTCAATAATATTTGATGAAGATCCAAGAGTAGATGACTTTTCTTGTAATTTACATGTTAAAATATTAATTATTGTTAAAAATTTATTTAAGAAAAATAAATGAACAATAAATTTTCCTTTCTTAATATTAGTTAATAATCCTGTAAAATAATAAAAAATAAATACAAAATAATTTCAAATTCAAATAAAGTAAATATTAAAAAACCCAGTTCACATAATAAAAATGTATATATTGGCAATTAACAACATATTTATATTTACCTAATGCTTCATTAGTGTCTTTATCAGATTCATTTTCAATTTCATTGGTTAATGTATATATTATTGCTTTATAATTAGATATTACAGCAATACAATTTCTATAACGACAATTCCATCTAGTGTCACTTAACCTTATAATTGATGTTTTTTTTATATTCAATTTATTTTGAATTTCTATTAATTTTTTATTATTTGTTGGGTATGAAAAGTGTATATAAAGTGCCTCTAATGTATTAAGAACACTTCTAGTTTCCTAAAATATATTATTTGAATTATTATTAAGTAAATAATACATTAAGTAAAATTATTTTACTAATAATTAATGAATACATTTTCAAAAAATTGATACCTTCACTATTTTAAACATATCCAGAACAACAAGATTCACTTTATGTGCCATGCAATGTGTATATATTGCATATGGGTATTTTGATTTAATTTTTGCTTGGACGCCATTAAACTGACCTGACATAACGCTTGCCCCATCATATGACTGAGCTATAATTGCCACTTTAGAATTTAAATTACATTGTTTGAGATAACCCAATATGAGTTGACTCAGAGTCTCTGCGTCTTGTTTATAAGAACAATCGATGAAACCAATAAATCTTTCCTTGATTTCCAGACCTTTACAATATCTTATACACAGGGCCATCTGCTCTTCTTTAAAACACCTGAAAAATTAATTTTATATTTATTAAATTTCTAAAAGTAATTATTGAATATTTTACCTGGCTTCATCACACATTATTCCGAATATACCCACTTCTTCCACTTCTTTTATGATTGAGTCTCTTAATATATTAGCACTAATATTTATAAGTTCATCTTGAACTCCGTGACTCGTATAATTTGTTGTTTCTTTATACTTCTGTGCAAATTCAGGATAAAATTTTGATAATAGATTACAGGTTTCTTTGAAATTACCTAAAAAAAATGTATATTAATTTTTTTATTACTTTTAATTTATTTTCTATATACCTTGATTTGTGGAATTTACAGTTTCATCGTGCCCTCTGAACGCCAAGCCTTGGCGACACAAAAACAGTGTTATTTCACTCAGAGTTCTTATATACATTCGGTTACTTTCTACTAATAATTTATGTTGAGAAGAAATCTGAGTCAATATATTACCAGATTTTTCAGTGGTTTTATGAGACTGCCATTTTTCCATACAAGTAAGATGATATTTTGTTGCTGCATGAGATTCAAGTTTACTTTTGTGGCCTTTCTTTGATCCTCTTGAACCAGATAACTAATAAATTTAAATAATAATTAATACAATATAATATATTTTGTAGTAAAGTCTTTGATTTCTACTTTATTCCATTTTCTAAAACCAATTTTGGTAAATATTTCTTCATTATTACTGCCACATCCATAATTACGGCATGCATAACAGTATAAAGCATCATTTAAAATACTGTATTCAAGCCATTCAAAGCAATAATAAGATGCATTGAAACTACGGTTTTGTTTATTAAATTTAGTCATTGGATAAGCCTGGAACATTATAATATAAGAGATGCAATTACCAGTAATAAATATAGTATAGTCAATTATTTTAACTATGAAATAAAAATCGCTACGACGCATTATAACTAATATTTATATACATATATATATTATATACCTACCTTTAAAATTGGACGTGATGGGCCACAGTTTATATCGCCCAAATCCGCGACATCATTAGTAACATAATTACTGTTATAAACATTGGCATATTCTTTAGTAATATTATTAACGTTGGTGATTTTATCAATATTAATATCAACATTAACATTAACATTCGCATCTTGTTCACATTTGTCTTTTATTTTAAAAATATTAAAATACTTGGATATTGACATTTTAATAAAAGTAATAAGACAAAATTAAAATGTAAAATTTACAGCACAGGTTACACGTGAACACAGAATACAGATAATAATTAATACAAAATTAAAATAAAGGATAAACATAATACACCAGTAACTATAAACATTAAACATAAAACGTGGAAGGTTAGGTAGGTAAACCTTCAAAAATACATATAGGTATTATCTAACACATTAGAAACATGGCTAAATTTAGCGCAATGTATAAAACGATAATTATTATACAAATATTTATGTGCAACGTGCCCGAGCCATGAGATATACTCCACAACACAGTTAAATATAACCACGGTTAAAACTAACCCATATTATGTAAAAACACAAATATTTTCATGGAATCAATAATATTATGTCTCGGCCGTTTAACGGCGGTACGAACACATTATCAGTTATCAAAAAAAAAATTTATTGTTATCTTATATTCGTATAATTCTAAAATTTTAATAATAGTATAATACATTTTTATTTATGAAATTTTATAATTTTTAAAAGTAAATAATAATTTTGGGGGGACTAAGCCCCCCCAAGCACCCCCCAATCTCCGCCTATGCTGATGTGGTAGAAATGTGTACAAACAGTCACTTGGTAATACCGTACAGGCGTATGAAAAATAATATAATATAAATATCCACCTATACGATACTATAAATTAATGTTTCCGTTCATATATTATTATATTATATATTATATTATTATTATGGGAAACACTACTTTTGAGTGAATTTGGTCTATTTTGTCTACCTGTGCAACCAGGATTCCATGAGTGAAAACCGTAGCCGCCGTACCAGACACTACTACCACTGCGGCACTGCCGACGATTAATGATCACGGAATATATTAAAATGTATTTTTTCTAATACCTATCTATTTCAGAATCTGAGCAAAGCGAAGAATGTTACAATGATGTGTCTTTTTTTTTTTATGTTTGTAGACACTTTTTTGATGCTCTGATTTTCACGAATAGTATGTTTCCGGCCTAATTTCGAATTTCTCAAAATTGTCCTATGTGATAAAAAAAAACAACGAAAAACGGCATTTTTCACGAAAACTCGGGCAATTTAAAAGTTAGAGACTTGAAAATTTTATTGCGTGTTCACATACATAAATAGCATCATAAATATGGTAAAATTTTGGAACCGTTAACATTAACTTTTCTACAAAATATAGAACGTTGAATATTTCATGAAACTCTCGTTTTTATGTATATAATGTTTGATAAAATTGGCAATTTTGGGCATTAAGGTTTGAAAAATTTACTGAAATATACTTATATTTACATATTACTTAATATCAGTGTCGACTACTGGCTTGGACGACTGGACAATCGCCCTCCCTGCTTACATTTAAGGATAAAATTGGTTTAATAACTATAGTCCATATTCTATATATTATATTGTGATAAATAGGTATTTTACACTTTATAGTTTTATATTATGTCTTATATCATGCGCGTATTGTGAATTTGTGACTCGTGGTGTACAAAGGTAGAATAAGTGTCTACGTGTTTACCTTTACAAAAACGTGTTTTTACATATGATTTTGGTTAGGAACGTAGGACGAAATATTTCGTCGTCCAGTTGTAATAATATGAGTACCCATACGTTAGTGTAATACATTACTATAGGCGTGATCATGCCCGTGCGTATACATCTAAACTGATTTCTCATGGAAGTATTTTAACCCAACGCGTCATCCAAATAATAATTTAATTACAACGTATAATATAAATACTATGGATTTTATTTTTCCAGTATTTCCAATTCATAAACACGTAGCATAATGATGAGCACACATGTGACATAACACATTGTTTTTAGTCATTTGACATGAAGAATAAATTTAATGATTGCTAATATTATTTTATTTGGAATATTATTATAACTATAACTCTATAAGACTTCCTATTCTATAATAATTTTATATCAATATACTATTATAATTTCATTTTTATTTGAACTATTATACGCAAGACATAACACGTTTAATGTGCATTGTGTTTGCTATATAAAATTCTTTTTTAATTTTTTTTCAACAAAAACCTGACGTATAAAATAATTCCTTAATATTATAATGTGTATTAAAAATAAAGTATTAATATTATTAAAATATGTGTATTGAATGTTATTTTTTTTTAAAAAGAAATATTCTATAGAAATATCTGGAATATTTTAATCTTAATATTTTATCTGCGGGAACATAGAAATGAGGATAGTCGATAGTTCCTTACATTTTCAATTGATAATTCGTCATTAAATGGCATATTATTATAATGTATAATGATAATTAATAATGTATAATAAGGTATATTTTAATCTATAATGTACTCTATATGTCTATATTAATATTTTATTCAAATATGTAAATAAGTAATAACTATATTCACCGATAATGTGATATTGTATAATTTTATATACCAAATTACCAAACACCAACTTCATATTTTATTATATTGTTTGATAATAAATAATATAAATAATAATAATAGTATCTAATATACTCGTATATTATATACTCGATAATATCGGAGTGATCGGACCTTCGGACCCCTTCGGAATTTTATGCCATTTGTAGCATGACGGACGGTTCGCATCCGATCCAGCGGCGTATTTACGGGGGGGATTTGGGGGATAGATCCCTCCCCATTGGTCTTATTTATTCATTTTTGTATAAAAATTATAATATATATGATATGGTATAATGAATAAAAATAACATGTAGGTACAAAATAATAAATATAACATTTATAAATTTTATTATGACCAAGTTATCATAAAATAATTTTTCATAATATATAGAACAACTATAATTATATTACCTATATTTGAAATATTTTTATTATATATATATATGTTACGGGCAAAGTATACAATTTGGGCATTTTACACATTGTCCGGACATTTTATACAATGCCCTTCGTATATTGGGCAATATAGAAAACGGATGAGATGATTTAAGCAATATAGAAAATTATCTCTGTATATTATATAATCCCGGACTTTTTATGACCGTAATATATAGGTAAATATCCAAAGGTCTTGCAAAGCGAGGTTTTAGGTCACACAAAACCACTGCCTATCCGCACCAGTATCCGTTCTATGGGGTAGGTATTAGGTAAGTATGTTGTAGTCCCTTGGGGCGTAGCCCCATCCTCACGAAAAGTGCCGCAAAGCGGCGCTTAAGGAAGTGAGCGAAGCCGGCAGGCGTAGCGAGCGTCCCTTCCACTTGGAAAGAACCATGAAATTTTTTTTTGTATCTGAAGTTTATCAACAAAATAATCAAAATTGTTTTATTATGTAAGAAAAATGCGCGAAAAAAATTACGTGACAATACGTCTCGCTAGGTAGTCGCGATAACCGATAAGTACCAAATTTTATAATACATTCCATAAAAATACACATTGCCTACAAAAGTTTGGGCATAGTACACTTTCCCTGAAAATAATCGGGTAATATTGTTGTTTTTAAATATATTTTTTACATTGCCCAAAATGTTCGGACATTGTGCACAAAATATTAATGTTTTTATTTTTATTTTTATTGCTCTTCGGAACGACTTAATCGACTCGCATTGTTGTCAATTCATCGATCAACTAAAATAAGTCCTGAAGAAGTGATCGATGAATTGGCAAATAAACAGAGAAAAATAGACTTTTTATTATAATTAAAATTTTAAATTATTAAATTATCTAAGAATAAATATTGTGATGTGTAATGATTTTTATTAATTATGTACTGGGGAGGGGACTTTACCATCAATTATTAGTTCAAAATTTATTTCATCCCCTCCCATCAACATTTTCTAAATACGCCGCTGATCCGATCCGAATGGACTTTGCCGAACTGACCGTTTATAGTGCGCGGACATTCTTATGTATATATATATTTTTATTTTTATGACCGATATAATATATATATATATATATATAATATTCGTTTGACTGAGTGCGGTGAAAAAAATATATGCTTTATACAAAGCGATCGTTTATTATTTTCGACACACTACGTTTATAGTTTCCTGGTATAATTTGTGGAGAACTCGACCGAGTAATATACGTTCTTCAAATAATTTACGTAACACATCGTTGCTTTAATTTAATCCTGGAGTGTAAGACGAAGTGTATTGTACGATCATTCTAAAATATATAGTAAAAAACAATACATAGAATTTATGGACTCCTGGTAGCATTTGGGACAACGAAATAAACAAGTTGGAACGATACAAAACGTACATTGTGGTTACATGCACTATGTAAGAGACCATAGTAGGGATGGAGCAAAAACTGTTTTAGATATCTGAGACTGATTTCTAATATTATTGAAATAATATTTTATTGTCATGTTTTATATTATATTTACTCCAGTATTAGGTCACACTGTCACAGATAAGGAAATGGACGCTAACAGAGAATAATAATTAATTAATATTAATTTAATATTAATATATTATTATAGAATATTTATTAATTAAATCAAATCAAATTTTCTACTGAAAACCTATACTATTCGTAAATATAGGAGCATTATTTCTGGTCAAAAAAATGTCTTCATACATAAAATAAGAAAAATCCATATAAATACTTTCAATATTGATTTCCCTGAAATTTAAATTTTAAACAATAATACGGTAATAATACGGCCGCCGGGGCGATACAAACTGTCGTACGAGTAACGGTGATCTACGATATAATGAATTATTATCAATGTGTATTTGTTTATAATAATATTCTAGTATTTTCCAATGTTTCTGACAACTGTTGAATACAATATATTATAATTTATAATAAAAATAATTTTAAAAATATATAAATATAAACGTTTGTTTTTAATCTTCCCTTTTAATTTTAATTCGTTTCACATAAACTGAATTAATATTTAGTAATAATAATAAAGAATAATATTGCATGAAATAATATAATCGTTTTAATAGATTCGGCAGACCAAACCGATGTAATAAAATTGATCGAGTCGGTAATTCCAAAACCCGACAGTGTTCCTCTGATTTTATTTAATTAACGCTTTAACAATTTGCAATATTGAAAATGAAATGATTTCAAACGATTTAGATTTTAATAATAAAATAATTGATATGTTTAGTGAAATAAAAGATAGACGTTTAGATTTTAAATTTTTAAATATAAAAAATTCTAAAATTTGTTTAATAGTTGTAATAATTGTTAACTTTAATTTAATTAATAAAAACATAGAAAATTGATTATAATATTGTATTATTAAAAATTTAATTTTATAATTTAATTTTATATACTCCTCGTTTTTTACCGTATATTTTATACCTACTGTGTTCGCGTGTTTTTATATTTTTTCCCTCAGGTTCTAACCGTATTATTTACAATATACCTACGCGGTTATACGTGATATATATTTTTTTTTAATTTTTATATTATCGAATCGTGTCTAACTTTCTTCGTGTAACTTTTTATCCACACGCACATATTAGCATATTATATACGTACATACTCATAAAGTCATAAGTATAGTAAATTCTCCACAACCCCCCGTACGTTAAATCCCGCATTAAAATTATATAAACTTTATGTTATAAAAAAAACCGCAACCAGTCACCAGTGGCATATTAAATACGGGGGGTCCAAGGGTATTAGATCCTCCCCCCAAGAACCACTGTAGTATTCCTTATTTTTATATTATATTTATATTAATTTTGTTATTCTTATTTAGTAAATTTATAATTTATTCATTAATATATAGAGGAAAAATTTTGGACCCCCAAAATTTTGTTCAAAACACGCTACTGACCGCAACGGCTTTCAATATAATATATTATTATAATTTCGTGGATAACGGTTATCGCTTGATAAAAAATTTATCAGCGAAATGTTGAATGTGTATTTTTTTATTCAATGATCATTTTTAACACAATTTTTTTATTAAGTATTATTTTTTATTACTTTGCTTTATATATTTATAATTTTATAAAATATTTGTGTAAAAAAAAAAAAAAAAAAAAAAATAAGTGCAAACTTTTATAACATATTTGTAATCTTTCAAGTGTATAAGTATATGCAAATTTAGTCCTTTTTAAGTGCATTATGTTCCGAGTCCTAATAATAATGTAATATTAATTCATATAAAATTAATATAATAATACGAATTATACATTATTAATTACCATATATTTTATAAATAAAGTACTATAATACTATATTTCATAATAAAATTTAAACGTAAGAATAAGTAAAAAAACAAAAAAAATTGTTCTTCGTGTTGTTTTTAAATATAATATCCAACATACGAGTACTTATTTTTCTTCTATCAGGAGTTATTTAATAATATAAATATATACAGGTAATATGTTTCTGAATTGTTGGCAACGGAGAACGAACTTCAATTCATGGAACACTGTCTTGATGGGATCCTGGTTATAAAATTAATACAATATGCAGAAATTAATAAATTAATTATTCATTTTTATATTATAAATATTTTTTATTATTCATTCTTTTAGTAATATATTATTAATAATTTAATTCGAACCAAACTGATTAATAATATTTATATTAATGCTGATGACTTGATAATTTAATTATAACTTTTGAATTTAAGCAATTAGACCATACGTATTTCTATATAATATATAATAAATATACTTTTAAATGGTGTTAATTTGTGTATTAATTATATAAAGTATATAAAATATAATGTACTATATACAAAATATATAAAATAATGCACTATGTACAATATACTTAAAAATACTGCTACACTATATGGAATTAAAATGAGATTTTAATGCATTACCAAATTAAAAACAAAAAAATATGACAAAAAAAAGAGTTGACTCCTGCCGGAGGGATGCAAATCATAGTGTTTAATTTTAATAATTAGAATTTGAATGCAATGAACCATGGCATTTGAAAAAACGATTTTGATTTTTGAATGAAGTTCAGCTATTAATTATTAAATAATTAAAATGCAAAATTTTACCACACATAAGGGACTATAACGTTAAACATATAGTCAATATATGAACACCCTATAAAATTTTTAAGTCTCTAAGTTCAATAAAAATCCTCAATTTCATTTATCATTATTGTAAAATATTGAAATATAATATGATTAATCCATAATAATACTTTAAATATTAATTTTACTGAAATTACAAATATTACACCTATAAAAAAATTCAGTTTTAAAATTATCCTAAAATTCTTTAAATTCGTTATAGATTAGATTTATGATATATGTTTCAAAAATGTTCCAATTTTTTTGGATTTTCTATTAATTTTTATTGTAAAAGTATTGAGAAATAATAAGAAAAATATTCATATATATTCTAAGATTTTCGTTTAAACTAAAAATATCAACTTTAAACAGCTATAAAAAAATATTGAAACTAGGGATATTTCTAATATTTTGATATGATGTTAAGTAATACGTAGACATACTTCAAAAAAAAAAAAAAAAAAAAAAAAATGAAAAAAAAATTGCATCATTGCAAAACCAATACATTCTTTTCTTCGCTCAGAATTTAAAATATATATCAGCTATACGAGCTAGACACGAATTTGTGGGAAGTTTTCGCGGTTCGGTTAGATTCTGGTTAGATTGCGATGTGAGACGTCGGAAGAGTAAACAAGATCATAATACCCTAGTAGTGTTGGCGCTCATAAAACCATCGTTTCGCGCATTTCGCACCCAATGACCGTAATAAACAATAATTTTTTGATTGTCTTAATGATTATATAATGAATTTTGTATAAAATACAAGTATATTTAGTAATATTTAAATATTATCTCGAATTCGCGAAACTATTTTTGGCAAAACAATGTTTAGCATGGTCAAAAAAATACAGCGCGATCTCCGCCGTAATCTTAGTTTAACAATTTTACAAGGACAAGATTGTTCTTTTCCCTACTATTATATAATATGAACATTGTCGTCATTTTAACGCGTGTTGTCGTTGTGGTTGATGTAACTATAATAATAATTCGTATTCTATTCGTTCATTCTTAAACGGAATACTGAATCTTAACATAAAAGGTTATGGTTTCCTGGTATCTTTCAATTAATAGGTTCCCGTCGTTCAAGGACGATTATTAAATAGTTTTTGTTGTTGGCGGACGTTACAAAGAGAATGTAGACCCATTTCATCAGGAACCCATGAAGTTAAGACGTTCCAGTAATAGGCGTCGAGCAAATGATTATTATTTTGAAATCCGCGAGGCTATGTAGTCGTGACGCACATGACCGCACCGTACCCGATCTGTGCATCGGGTTCATTCAATCCTGGTCCTTCTGGTTAAATACAGTTGAGCGTCGAAAACAAGTCGATTAAAATGCCGGTTAAATTGTCGGCTCGCGTCCGCCCACAAAGAAAATTTTAGTTAAATAATATCAGGGACTCATACTATGATATGCACGGCCGTCATCCAGTTCGGCAATTCTGCCGGTTAAATATTTTAATATTAAGTGAATACAAAGTAAATTGTCAACAACCCGATCAGGAACACAGAAAGAACCGTTCGTTGGCGGCGTCAAGAATACAACATTGGAAACAGTAGTTATCCATACTGGATTTACGTGTACAATGACGATGAGCATCGTACGTAGGATACCGCATGGAATCCCAGTACGAATGTGATGACAAAAAAGCAAATTTCTGCATTTCTGTCCCGATTTCTGTCCCGATTTCAATTGTTTACCCTAATGTTCGTCGGCGAACGTCAATTTTCGATAATATAAAGAAAATTGTAAACACAATGATCAGGAATCTATGAACCGTAACGACTTGCTACGCGTTTACGATTCACGTTGAAGGCGTTGAATATTATCGAAATATCGTTATACGCATTATTATGCACATATATGTGCATTATAAATATACATATAATACTTTATATGCATGTAGTGAGTAGACGGTAAACGTATCTCGATGAGAATATAGGACCCTAGTTGCTCGTGTAGTTAATATATGCAGGCCCGGTACGTGATGTTATTTGTTAGGTGAGACACGTCATAATCGTTATCTGTTTATCACGTTGATTTAGTAACCACTAGTTTCCACTTTAACTTCTCAAGGTGCATCCTTACTACCAGGACTCCATACTCCTATAATTCCGTCATACTTGTCGTAGTTACTATGTTGGTCAATACAATATACCGTCCTTATCGTATACTCTTTATTTTATATCATTTATTAATCGTATTAATTCTATTCTCATCATTTCAAATCTAATTTCAAATATTTTTAATTTCAAGATTATTTTCACTTACATTTTTTTTTTTTTACCCTTCTCGTATTATATCTCATTTACCTACGACTTGACAGCAAAAGTATATATATACTCGTATATACGGGAGTCGTGAAGTACTGAAGTATAGACGATAAGTTCAATTATAACTTCATTAGTTTATCATATTAATATTCCTATTTTAGGTCAAAAAAAAAATTCCAATTCGTGTCATATACAGATTTATGAAATCCTATTTTTTCTATGAGGAGCAAGGTTAAGTAAATTTATAACTACAAATTAATTTAAATTATTTTTATTATTAATTTTAAGATTTATTGAATTTATAATACTCGTATGTTACTTTTTTTGTTTTTATTTTGATTGTTATTTTTGGGCATATGTGAAGAATAATGGTATTATGATGTGGTATTAAAATAAATATAAAGGTAGCATTATATTTGCATGTCTTTACAATAAACAGTTTACCATAAACGTAACAAATTACATTTAAATGTATAATGAAAGAATAAGTATTAAAATTCACTATTAATTTGTATAAAAATATATTAAAATATTATTTTGTTATTATTAATTCCAACTGATTAATTGTAGATACACAAATCAAAACATAAAATCGTATATGATGATGTAAATATTATATTATTAATATTATAAGATGAGAAAAATATGTATACGATTATATACAAATGTATGACATGAATGCATCGTTATAATATATACTATCAATAATATCAGGAAATTTTTAATTAATTTTTTTTGGGTTTTATACTTTAATATTTGTTAAATCCGCGTTAAATCAATGCGTGTATTCTATTAATTCATGTATACACTCCTATGGTGATAAAATAATTGTTTTACAAATGTGTGTTTAATTAATAACACGTATGGAAAAAAATAATGATTTTATAACCTAGTAGGTAGGTATATACTTGTATTCAGTGGCGGGGCTCGTCAGGGGAGTTTTTGAGACGGCGACTTTCCATAATAATATAGTATTAACGCAGTCAAAAAGTTTGAAGAAAATTGTATTGTAATTTAATATATTTTATCAATTTTGTAAATAATTATTATGGTTTTTTCCTATTAATATTGATAATAATATAATATTTAGTATTCTATTTTTACATTAATGATCAACAAAAATAATACGCGTGAAAAATATCGATAACGATGACGGTCTCTAATCGGGAGACTGTCGAGACTCGAGAGACTCAATTGTGTATACAAATTTAATGTGCATGACTAGACGGTGGAAGATCGTATTGATATTATTTAGTATATTGAGCTAGACTAATTCAAAGTTTCTGCCGTTGGCATCGCGGATTCGAGGTAATCACATATTTTTCTGTAAAGACGAAAACCTGCAGCAATTCGAGCGTTCGTATTAGATCATTTAATTTAGTTATTCTTCGTTATATCGCTGCGTAAACGCGTAATATAACTATTACAATTATAATAATCATAAAAAGGTTTTTTCGTCATTTTTGTATTAAATTTTTTTATTTTTTTTATTCAGTGTTCCCAATGAATTTACTTGCGAGCCGCTTATAACTGCTAATACTGCTTGTATTATTGATACCAATGTTCATGTAATAAATTCAGATAAATATATGCCGAAAAAATATTTGAAAATAATTATAAAGTAATTAGTATATTTATTGTATTATTATATTCATAGTACACATGAAATATTTTAATATTTACTGATACAACTTACTATTAACTACACAGTGATTATAATTTCAAATACGTAACACCCAAGTAAAATATATGTGAACTTATTACTATGAATAATATAAAATATATGTAGGTAGTTTTCTGTATTCCAGTGATCGGAGAATAATAATATACCATCCGTGTCTCTGCTCATGTTTATGTTACCGGCATTATACGTGCTTTAATTAAATTAATTTAGTATGTAGTACATAATATAATATACCTATATAATCACAACGTTGCTGTTTTCAATAGAATTTAATCCTGTATTAAATATACGAAGTATTTTGTCTCTTATATGATTATTCGAAAATATATAGTATAAAACCAAACACCGACTTTATAGATTCCTGGTATGATTTGTGGAGATGTTATCGGCAATGTGGGTATGTTATACGAAGTATTTTTTCTATAATAATAATAATAATTATACACGAATTTGTTGATTTAAATTATATTTTAATAAATAGGTAAATGAAATATTACCCATATTGACTATCAATCGAAGACATTTTATATATTGCCTTGTCAGCATTGCCTTACTTAATTAGCCACTGTTAATATTTACCGACAATGCCTGATTTCCGACATTGACGGTAACGTATTATATATTATTAATTTATAGTTACATATTATTATTATATAATGAACCGGAAATGATTCATAATTTTCAGACGTGTTGACAGTCGAATAAGTCGATCCATAGGGACGTAAGGTCACACCAAAATACCAAATATAATTGTCCATCAAGAAATGACCAGTAATATCCAACTTGATGGACTGGAAACAAACATTCTTGTCAGTTAACTAAAGTTAAATCTGTTTAAAACATTCAAATCCCTAATTGTTCTTGAAATATTTAACTTTTTGATTAGTTTAAAATAATTTTATATACCTAATACAAGTAAGATTATTATATTGTGATCAGACAAATTATAGTAGTGTTATAATCAAATAACATCATAAAAAGGATAATATTTAAAAAATAAATAGGTAAGTGCTCACTATTTAAATATAACTGCAATTTTATTTCATAATATTTTGACATATAACTAAAATAATTGATAAAATTTTAAAATTAACTGCGCAAAGAAGTGTACCTATATTATTGTATAGTATAGTACTATAAAGTATATAGATAATTAATTTTTTTTCTTTTTAATTAATATTTTAACCCTATTTATATAAGTAAAATGTTTATTTTAAAATTTAACTGCAGTATAATGCATTAAAAATGTATTTAATTATATATTAAGTTATAAAACATTATTGTAGGTAGCATTTAAAAAAAATTCAAATTAATAATTACGATATAACAAGAATACACAATTATACCTGTATAATACCTATCATAATAACTGTTAAAAATATGAGGACGTATTGAATATTACACACTAGTTCTTGAGGTCAAATATACCAGGAACCTATATTGTTTCGGTTTTGTTATACAACGAATATGAATATGGTTAACTCGTAGGCTTCTAAAACAATAAAAAAAAAAGGTGATACTGGTGTGGGAATGAGACAGGTGTGGAGGGGACAACGTTGTGTTTTGAATAATATTTGAATGCAATGTTAAATTAACGCGTTAGAAGAAATTATACGGAGCGTAATTCAATTTCATCAAAATATCTTTAAACGTTGCCGAATTTTCATTTTTTTTTTTTTTTTTTGGTAAATAGTTATTTCTATCATAATGAAAAGAATATATTGGTATAAGTATAATGTATTATATTATATGTTTAAAGTATAATTAATAAAACATATTATAACGCGTAGCTATGGAATATGTTAATGTACCTACTATCAAACATTTTATATTAAAAAATATTTATAACAGTACCACCTACTTTAATATCTTTATTTTCATTACACTTCTCTCAATAGTTAACAGTCTATGAAAAAATTAGGTAAATAATAATTTTGGGCTCCACTTTTGACAATGGAAACAATATGATCTAAGTTAAAGAAAATAGCTTATATAGTTATATACTGCTGTAATAGAAGAGATACAGATGTAAGTAGGATAAAGCTGAATTTTAATTAAAATTTGAATGCAATTATAAATCATCCCATTCGAAAAAACAATTCCTAGCGAAGTTTAGTTACCTATATATGTAGGTATTAATTAAAATGGTTATATTTATATTAAAAATTTAAAACACATTAACATTTACATTTAGATTTCAACGTAATAGTTAAAATTTATTTAAATTTTATTATATATGTTAAGTAGGTACATATGAATACCCAATAAAATTTTTAAATCTAAATTCAATATAAATGACCAAAAAATCCTAAACGAGTTCCCTAAATAGTAATTACCCATATCTGGCAGAAATTCGCTTAAAATATATTTTTTTTTCGAATGCAATGATTTAACTTTGCATTCAAATTTTAATCAAAATTCAACACTAATCACTATACGAATTACACCTGTATCTCATCCACAGTAGTATCATTTCTTCTCTATTTATACTTTAAACAGCCATAAAAAAATTGTAATTGTAATATTCATAATAATTTGTAACTGAATCAAACAATATCTATTTGAGATAAAATAAAATTTTCAAACTTTTTGTGCCTTTTATAAACATTATTGTAAAAATATTAAGAAATAGTAATAAAACTCTACATAAATACTATAAATAGTGATTTTATAAAAATTATCAACTTTAAACGTCTATAAAAAAAAAAAAAAAAAAAAAAAAATGAGACTAGATTTTTCTAATATTTTGGTATAAAGTCCAGGATGTTCTAATAAAACTTTCATATTTTGTTAAAAATTTGTGTATATTTTATTAATGATTATTGAAAAATAGTGAAAAATAATAAAAAGAATCCTTAAATAAATTTTTCGATCACACTAAAAGTAATAACTTTAAACAGCTATAAAACAGACTTGAGACGAGGGATTTTTTTAAATTTTTGTTAACGTGTTAAGTAACATATGAATATACTTCAATAAAATATTCAGACCAATTTTATCATATATATATATATATATAGTACCTATGTGAATATTCCAATAAAATGTTCAATATATTACCTGAGTTATAGTAAAATATTGAAATCGATTTCGTCAAAATTAGTTTTTCGTGAAAAATGCTGAATTTTTTCATTATTAGGTAGTTTTCTGATCGCTTAAGCATAATATTGAGAAATTCAAAAAAATGATTTAAATAAAGTACCAACTACATAAACTTACCGAAGGCATATACTTTCATAAAAATCTGTACATTATTTTTTGTAAAAAGTTTATGCAATATTTTTAGAAGATTTAGAAAAATAAATAATACCTATGAGCTACCTATTTTTTAATAATTTGCTCTTATTTGAGAAATGTGGATGGAAGTTAAACTAATTAATAATATATTAATATCCATCAATCAAATTGTCATCTATATAGTAGGTATTTTAATCTAAAAATTATATTATCGAAGTATGTAAAACAAAAACAAATTATAGTATTTAATAATATACTATATACGTGAAATTAATGCTGACAATTTTACTCCTTTAATAAAATTCAACAGGAAATAAATACCACTACCACTGTAATATTATTTTATAATAATATCATTATATATATATTTAATAGGTATATTATATGTACCGTGGCTCTTGTTCAGCTGTGTGTAGGAAAATAGTTTAATGGAAAATATTGGACAATAAGTCGCAGCGACTAACTGCTATGAGGAAACTGTACCTTACGTTCAACATTTCCTGAATTAGTAAATACATATTTGTAATCAAAATTCTCAAAATCACAATTTTCATACATTTTACCAATATTGGTATTTTTTTAGTTTACATAAGGTTAATTTTGTGAAATTTAAAATAAGCTAAATAAAATACAAACTAGATAAAATTCTCTACTATAAACATACTCTATGAATCTCTCATTGTAAAACAAATTCCCCGTTTTGGTCAGAATATAATATACATATTAATAATTACTCAATTATTTATAAATTATATTATACTTAATTAAAATATTTGTCATTCAATAACAATAAACAAAAATAGGAATAATAAAAGTCATAGGTACTTACATAAACATAATAAAATAGGATTACATTATAACAATTAACATGTGTTTTGAAAATAATTAAAAGTGATTTATTATGTTAAATCACTATTAGAAAGTCTTAATATATAGTGAAAATAAAATTTTTACAACTTATAAAACTATAAATTAATAAAGTCATAATAAAATACATATAAAAAAATAATAACATAGATAATTCATAAAATAATTTGTATACAAATAAAAAATAAATTTATTGGAAATATTTTTTTTTGATTAACATAAAAGATAGTTACATATTGACATTGAAAAAATATTTTTATTTTTATATGATAATGTCAATAATTTATAATACTTTATACTATTATTTATATTATTAATAGTAAAAATAATAGAATGTATTAAAAATTATTTTTATTTAAGGGCGTTGGATACACACAGTATTAAAGGAGTATTATATAGGCAATTTTTGGTTCAATTTTATTTTTAATGTGCTTTGTGTTAGTAATAAACGATTATTAGTGTGAGTGAGCATTATTATCATTATCATTATCATTATATTCATACAAAGAGATAATATTATTCTCGCACTCGCATGCACATGTATTTTTATTATTATGAACAAAATATTTATTTTGTTACTTTACATCTATGAAGACGAAAAAGCTAGACAAAATTTCACATATTAAAAAAAAAAAATTTTCTGATCTGTAAAAAGTAATAAATTTATTGATTTGTTTACTATGTTTTCTAGGAAGTAAATTTCTGATATAAACATTTATTCCCATCAAAAATTTGAAATTATATTTAAGTAATTTTAAAAATTTAAAGTATGTTTTTAAATTATTTATAATCAAAATATAAAATTTCTGTTTCCTAAAAGTCATAGAAGAGTAATCAACGATTTTAAATTTGTTTACAAAATTGTAATTGGAATATTATAAGTATCTTTAATTTTGTCTGGCTTATTGGTCTAAAATGACTAAAACATAAGGTGGTATCCAACGCCCTTAATACTTGTAGTAATAGGAGGAATAATATAGTTATTACTCATATTAATAATAAGTTATTATATTTATAGCCAGAGCTTTAAAATTATAAGTTATAGAATATAGATGCAATCTTAGTTACTTTGTATTAACTATAACTATAACTAACTAATATATATATATAATTATTTTACATTTTTAATCATATTTTTTAATCTATTATTGGTTTTGCATACCCCATTAATGGCTCACTCATTAATGATGAGTAGTTGCTATAAAATTGTTCATAATTCAAATATGATGTGTAGTCGATTTTATCATCATGATTAATGACACTATCAAACAAGACCTTAACAAACTCGTCTAGTTCAAATATTACAGAAAAGTTAATGTGCAGATCTTGCTTCGTATTGCCATATCAACAATATTGTCAGTTACATTTCATCTAAAATTACAATAATAAAATAATAAAAATAAAAAATATTATATTTTTAATTAAATTAAAATTATTCTAAGTAATAAATATCTAATAATAATAATAATAAACCATATATTTATTTGTATAAAATTATTTAATATCAAAAATCATTTATATATTGATAATATCTAAATTTTTTTTTTTATAAGTGTCTAATTAAAAATTAAATTAAATTAGACAGTTTAAACAATTCAAATTTTATATCTATTACATTGCAATGAATTTACAAAATAATTTCAGGGATCACAGTTTAAAAGTATATGTCCATATTATACATTTATAAATATATTAAGATGGATCATTTTTTCTTCTTTTTTTTAAAAAAAGTTTATTAAACATATTTTGTTTTTTATTTAAGCGTAAACAATGATAATATAATATTTTGAATTAAACAAACAATTGAATACATTTTTAAAATCATTATCTATACAGCGAGTCACCGATATAGTATATAATAAAAAAGCTAAATAAATGTAAATCAACATTAATGTATTTTAATTTTAATGTTCATTTTAAAGATGGGCTCGTGTGCAAAAAAAGCCCCCCCCCTTAATATTAAATTCAATATCAAAATAATAAAATTAGTTTTATCTATTCCAAAATAATTAAATATACACATATTATTACAAAATATAATCTATTATTACAAAATTTTAATTATTAAAAATACATGAAAATGAAATAATAATAATTTAATAAAAGTTTCGTTTGCGTGCTTTTTTTTCTGTAAAATTATTAAATATCAGAGTAAATATAAATTGAAAATTTTCCAAATGACATTTTAAATAATTAGCTTCAAATATTTCATCTTTATTTTTACTTTTAAAGTTTTAAGAATTATTTGTGATAAACATTTCAATATATTAACATAACAATAAATGATGTCTAACAGCCTATAAAGAATCATACCATGATGACCAACGAATTGTGCAAAGTCGTTTTAATGTAATTGATATATCTGATGAATTTAACGATAAAATTAATTGCCAACGTTTAATACTATTTGAAAAAAAGCATACATTTTTTCTAAAAGTCCAAAACTCAAAAAAAGTGAACAATATTTTTCTTTTATAATGATTTACATTGAATTAATATTAATTTTCTATTTTATTTTTTTAAACATTGTATCATTATGGGCCCCCTTTAACTAGGGGCCCGTGGCACACATTGCACACATGTATGAAGCGCCACTGGATGCATTGAATCTGCGTACATTATTAAATAATACATATTATAATAGTTTTGAACACAAATAATACAATATTATATAAACATAAAGATTTAAGATAAAAATAATCTATAATTCTACAAATACTGAAGTACCTACCTATATTTATTTTTAAAAAAATGTAATTAAAATATCATATTATATCAAAATAAGAAAAATCCGTTATTCCATTTTTATGTTAAAACTGATTCAATGTCAGATTTCGAACACTTTTCTGATAAAATTATAAATAAAAAGCTTATAATAATCCCTCTGAAAATCTGCTATCAGGTAAATTTGATAGGTAATAATTAGGGCCAGGATTTAAATGTAATTAAAACCATATAAATATGCTAAAAAAATAGCCAAAAATGCCCTTAAAAATGACCACAAAAATGACAGATATATTTTTTTTATTCGATTTATAATTTATAAATAAGATATAATTATTATTTATTATTTTATTAAAAAAAAAATGAAAATTTTAAATGATTTATTGCTACATGCATATATTTTGGCTGTTTCGGAGAAATATTATTCATTTTAAACATACCAAAATAAATATTAAAATTTATGTAAAATTAATATTCTATGCCTAAAAAGTACAATAGAGTAGCTAAATTTTGAGCATTGCATTAAACAATAATATTTTGTATGTAGTATATTGAACAAATATACATTAAAAACCAATAAAACGAACCAATAATGCTAAAAATGCTCTAAAAATGAAAAAACATGGAAATATGCAAAAAAATGGAAAATAAAATTTGTAGCTTTGAAACCCTCTTTATATGATATGAATTATATACTTAGAAAGCATTGTGTAAGATCAACCAAAAAATATGCACTTTGCATTGAAATACGGATCCTAGTAATAATCAATAATTCATAATACTATAAAATATATATATACGAAATTACCACCTCGACCATCGCAAAAAATGTTTCAAAGGCGAATTTTCTGCATTTTAAAATCGCGTTTAATGGTACCTACATATTTATAAATTTGGAAAATAAATTACCAAGAGTAAAAAATTTAATTATTTATGTGAGATGTATGGATTAATTAAATAAACACTAAATTTATTAATTATTAATTTTAATTTACTGACTTTTTAAATATCGAAAATTGAAAATTTTTAGGACTCGTAAATGATGAATCTATCCATCTTTATGATGACTATGTGTATGCAATATAAACATAAGAAACGAACGTATAACTTTGTAATAGTATAATTTACTACATTGGTACGTACTTATATTATTATTACATGCGCACAACGGCGTTAGTTACTATGACAACCCTCCGGGTTAACGCAGGTGGTTTTGGGATGTGATTTAAAGGGTAGAACACCCTTTAAACTGAACAAAGAGATTTCATATTTATTTAAATATTCAATAATCACATCTGCGCCCCTCGATTCTATAGAAATATACACCTATTTATAAATGTATATGTGTACAGGTATTGAGTTTTAAGAATTAAATTGCCAATTGTGATGGAGCGAAAGTCGCAGGCGAGAACATATTTTTCAATCAACATAATATGCTAATAAAATCATGAAAAGAAAATTGTATATTCTACTTAATTATTTAGACAACGATATTTGATTAAAATTATATGCATACTATGAATTAGTTTTTAAATATTAAAAATATTTAATAATATTTAATAATTTTAACATTGTAAATTTGTAATATTATGTATTTTGTTTATATTTTACACCCAATATTTGATAAATATTTGTTACTTGTAAGTTGCTATCACGATTGTAAATAGTTCTATTTGTATCCATTCAATAATATGTTTATATAATGTATCCATGGTTGCTACTTTTACCGCAAACTAATTCTAAAAAAAATAATTATAATTACTTAAAAAAATTAATTATTTTGTTAGTATTCTCTTGGAACTTAAAAGGGCTGTATAATAAATATTATAGGAGTCAAAAATATCTATTTATATTTATTTCATTCCATCTAATGAATAGTGCAATTTCCTTAAAACAACTTGGGATGTAAAACCCAATATATAATTATTAATTACACATACTTAGAAAAAATTGGTTGTAGTTTCTATGAATCTAGTTCCATTAATTCAATATTTTTTAAAAATTAATCAAAATTTTAGGAAAATTGATATTCTTTATAATATGTATTTATTTTTCATAAAATTAAAGCGGTAAAAATATATTTATTATCTTATTCTTATAAATATTTTATCTTTAAATAATGAAAAATATACCTACAATTATATATTATAGTTTATCAATTTAAAATCAATACAGTTATACATAAATGTAATGTCATGAAGTCTTTATTTAATTACATATGCTAATCCAATAATTATTTAAAATTAAATATATATACAAATTTTAAAAATATTTCAATTTTATTGATAATGCTTTAAATAATGGATTGGACACATTAAAAAATATAAATTATTACAGAATCAATATTATTAAAAAATAATATTAATTTTATTTAATACAGATGACTGTCCAATCAGTGTAAATATTACATTATCTTAAAATTAATAATAAAAAAAATATGCTACAATTAATAGAGTTTAAAAGAGTTAATCTTATATTTTGAAATTTTAAACAATTGTTATTTATAGTAATAGCAATATTATCATATTGTAATATTTAGATATAATATTACATAAAATATTTTAGATTCTAAGCGAAGCGAAGAATGGATTGGTTTTACAATGATGTGTGTCCTTTTTTGTTTTTTTATTTTTAAGTATGAAGACACTTTTACTACCCGAAATAATGTTCCGATTTTCACGAATAGCACATTTTTCCGGTTGGAAAGTGGATGTTCTTGGTACTTTATTTAGGTCATTTTTCGAATTTCTCAAAATTGACACTATGCGTCAAAAAAAAACTGCAATATATTAATCAATACCTACATTACCTGACTAAACTTCGCTCAGAATCGTTTTTTCGAATGCAATGGTGTATCATTGCATTCAAATTCTAATTGAAGACTATGATTTGCATACCCAGTGGCGTACATTCAATTTTGCGCTGGGGAGGGAGGGTTTAAAAAAAATAACCAACACTAAAACCTTCCCTTTAAAATTAGGTATCCATTTTCCTAACAATCAAACACATTACACGTATAAATATTAATAGGCAAAATATCAAAACAACAAGGTTAAATACTATTTAATATGCCCATAGTATGTACATAAAATTATTCATAGGTATTATATTATTAATTATTTATAATAAAAATTCTAGTCTCCTTTTTTTATTGGATAGTTCAACTAGATTAATCTGATGAGTAAATACATTTAATTTTTTAATTATGAAATTAAGTATTGTATGAAAATTGATTATTTAATTAACTAAAATTAACTTATTTATATTGAACATACAAAATGAGTTGTTTATAGGTAGTTTATTTTTTAGTCTTATAGAGTAGTGCACTAGTCCCACTGTGTAGTGCCTATATACGTATTATTATTATTTTTTTTTACAACAAAGGTACCTATTTTCATTGTTATTTATTATTAAATTTAAAATAAATATTTAAAAATATTAATTTAGGTACCTTTAATATTGTAATAAATAAAGGAGAAGTTACTTCTTAAAGTTTACATTATTTTACCCCCGAAAATGGTCGTACTTGAGTTGCCATCTTTTTTGAAAGGACGTAACTCAGAAAAAACTTTAAATTTTAGTGTAATAGGTAGTTATTAACCCATGTTTCAGTTCATTTAAATAAGATGTTGGTAAAGTTTCAAGAAATTCAAAACTATGTAAGAATAAGAATGATAATTCAAAGTTTAATTTATTTCTACTGAAAAATTAAAAAAGTTGAGTTACTGCCTTTTTCGTTACGCATGTCATTTTAATAGTAATATTTTTCATTATTTACAGGTGAAATAATAAATAGCGAAAGGTCTAATTCAATATAATAATTGCTATGCAAAAATATAATTTCAAAATAAATACATTAAATTGTGAAATGGAAAGACCGAAATACAAAAATTTCTAGTGACTGGGCGGGTAGTGCCACATTCTCCAGTCCGCCCCTATGCATATTAACTTAACTGAGTTAAAAAAAAAATCACTAACTTGCCCGCCTTGTGTATTTATAATTAATTTTAATATTTTAAATATTTAATATTTAATGAGGGATTTAATGTTTTGTTAATAATTAATTTTAATGTTATAAACTCTAACTAATCTTATCTAAATACTTTAGGTACCTATGGTTTATGGAGTTCAATGAATAGTTTTTAACATATACTTCTCCAAAGCAGAATAGAATAGAATGAAAGAAAATTTCATATTATTTTATGAAAAATTTTAACATGCTCATTTCCGATAGTGCTATCAAAATACAAACCATTTTAACGTATTATTGTCGTTCACGCGAAATTCAACGATTATAATGTAACTAATCGGATTTTTCTCCATTGTCTGATCGAGTCGGTCAAGATAATAACAAATTAACGAATGACAATATTAAATATTATTACGTATTTATGTCCGCACGCAACTAACTGACTGTGTACGATCAAATGTCTATTTTCATTTTTGATTGATATACGGCACCAATAATTTCATTATGAAATATTTTTTCGTTGTTGGTAAAGTATACTCGTATAGGCATATGGTCGATATTTTACCTGTATATTATTATGACGTATAATATTGTGTGTAATTGTATACAACTATACACGGATGATTAATAATAAGAAATTTATCAATATCACAATTTTTTTTTTTTTTTGGTCATGGGGGAGGTTTGAACCCGAAAAACCCCATCCCGTATGTACGCCACTGTGCACACCTTTATCCCTGCGGTAGGTGTATACCAACATAAGGTTATATTTGAAAATAGTATACAAAATATCTAAGCACATTATGGACCATTTTACTACGTTCAGTTTAGCTTTCAGGTAATTAAGAGGAAACTTTAGAAAAAAACATTATAACTATGACACTAAGCTCAAAATTACCTTTAAGTTTGAGTTAGCAGAAACCCAATGACTTATTATGTAAATAGCGGTGACCAACTTTAGTAGCAGGTTGTTGCTTCAGTTAAAACATTAGTGGGAGGTATCCCTAGAAAATTATGAATATACTTTAACATAAATTGTTATGTCTAATTACAACTTTTAAGTTGGTAAATTTTGTTCTATGTTTTTTCCATGCTTATTTATATATGGTTTGTTTTTTCTTGAAAAAATGGAATGTATAAATAATCATTTTAATGATGTCAATACTATTGATTGTAGAAGACCAAATTTTTTCGATACGGTGTCAAATAATGATATCGTTTGTTGAAAGAAGTTATTAATCGAAAAACTAGAAACAACAATAAATAGGTAAGAATATTATGTTGTATTTAATAACATAAAATATTAAATACACACATTATTTATTTATACTATTCAGAAACAAATCAAATCAATCACTTTGTTTTCTAAAATTTTTCTATTCTTAAGAACAACCATCTCATGCAAATGTATTTGCTCAAGCAAATTTTCATCAATATGTGGTAAATTTTCTTGTCTCTCTTTTTGAATTCAGTGTCATAAATTTAAATATAATTTTATAACATTTATTTTTATTGCAATTATTATTATTCACAAATGATTTTATTATGATATATAAAAAATCAAGGGAAGAGATACAAGTATAAAGATGATAGTGTTGAATTTTGATTAAAATTTGAATGCAATGATAAATCATTACATTCTAAAACGATTTTGTGCGAAGTTCATCAGATAATATATGTACCAATTAAAATTTTTACATTTATCACAGTCTCTATATTCAATATAAATAATTTATCATATAACCCATAAATGAGTCACCTAAATACCAAAATCTGACAGTACTTCGCTCAGAATCGTTTTCTATTAATTTTTATTGTAAAAGCATTGAGAAATAATAATTAATAATAATAGTATAGATTCTAAGATTTTCATTTAAACTAAAAATATAAATTTTAAACAGCTACATAAAAAAAATTGACACTTGGGAATTTGTAATATTTTGATGTAATGTTAAATAATATGTGAGTATACTTCAGTAAAATTTTCAGACCTTAATGCCAAAAATTTCCAATTATATCAAACATTACATACATAAAAACGAGAATTTTACGAACTATTCAGTCATGTATTTTGTAGAAAAATTAATGTAATGGTTCCAAAATTTTAATACATATAGGTATATAGTACCTATGTGAATATCCAAAACAAAATTGCATATCTCTAACTTTAAAATTGCCTGAGTTATTGTGAAATATTTAAATCGAATTCATCAAATTTCAGTTTTTCTGAAAAATGCCATTTTTTCGTTTTTCTATTTCATAGGGTAAATTTTGAGATATTCAAAAAATGACCTAAAGAAAGTACCAACTACATCCACTTTCCAACCGGAAAAATATGCTATTTGCAGAACATTATTTCGGATAATAAGTGTCTTCAGACATAAAAAAAAAAAGACACATCATTGTAAAACTAATACATTTTTCGCTTCGCTCAAAATATTAAGCAGCTAATTATAATATCTAATGAAAATCATTGTTAAATTTTGGATACGTTAACCAACAGTTTTAATCTCTCCTTTAAAGTGTCCTCTAAAGCTAATTTGAATGCTGATTAATTGAATTAACTGACAGTTATGTAAAATTTAATTGGCCCTAAAAGTTATCACACTAAAACAATTCATAGATTAATAACATAAAACATTACTTTCAGTGGACATTATTTCTTGACTATCTTCTAAATTGAAACAGTTCTCTTAATGAAATCTTTAAAAATCTTAGTAATTAATTCTTTTCGCCTAAAATAGAAAAACAAATATTAGTTATAATTTAAAATATAAAACCAAATATTTTAATGAATATTAAACTATAAAACTTTTGAATACAATTTTCATTAGTCATTAGTAATAGCATAAGTTTCATTATTTATACATATATGCAAGCATTCATTTAATTTCCCAGTGGAAATATTATTAGATTTGAAGGATAAGTAACTGTTCCCAAACTTTTTTATAGTGGTATTTATATTGAGTATACAATTATAAATATAATAATAAAAAAAAAAAAAAAAAAAAAAAATAGAAAAAATTACTAACATTATAGGTAATTTATATTTAAAAAAATTAATTATATCCAATTACAAAAATATTTGTAATTCTCGTGTATATTACCATTTTTTGAGCATCGGGTATATGCAATTCAATTACTATAATACATTTGTACATTTTAGGCATTTCTTCGCTATTAATCTTGAATCTAATCAACGAATTATTTTCTTTCTAGAAAAAAATGCATTATGTAACATAATAATATAATATTTTAAGGAGAGTTCAAATACTATAACATTTATAATATTTAGACAATTAGTAATAATAGTAAAATAATGGTTAATACAATGTTTTTTTTTAATATTACATAAATTATTATTGTATGACATTTAGAATTCAAAAAGATACATTTTTACTTAAATCTTATTTTAAGTAGTGTTGAGAAGGAACCCGTTCCTTTTATCGGAATGCTTTCTATTTAAAATATTAGAAAGAGAAATGGGAAAGAGTTCCTGTATTAAGGAACTTGAATGAAAATTCCTGTTCCTCAAATAATGAAAAAAAAAAAAAAAAAATGAATGTTATTTTTAATAATATTTTCTAGAATATTTTTAGTATTGGTAATTTGGTATCACTTCATCAATCATTAGTAAATAGTAAAACGAACGTTGGTATATTTTAATTTAGTTCTAGATTAGCATACAAGGTATAATATAATATAATTATATAAGTAGAACTGTGATATTGTGGTGGGACATCACTATAGTGGTACCTATACCATAGTAAAAGTAATATAGATGTCTAATTTGCAATATATACATATTCTATATTTATATAAAGCATAGACAGTGTTCATAATTTCATATTACAAATTTATATTAGTAATTAATAAACAATTCTGAGTGAAGGAGTGAATTTTAGTCAAAATAATAAACTTTTTACTGGAGAAAGTTTCAAATCTACGCTATACAAATTTTGAATAATTACAAATAAACCAAATATTTTTGTAAAAAAAAGAAAGGAGTTAGTTAGCCGATTATTTCTGACTTAAAAATTGGTTGCAAAAAACATCATTGACCACCACTCTTGTAAAAAATGATTGTAAAAAATGTGTAAAAGAACAGGAACGCGTTATTTTTTCATGACAGGAACGAGGAACAGGAACAAGGAACGGGAAAGAGTTTCTTTTTAAAAGTTACTTTCCCAACACTGATTTTAAGTTATTATAAATTTTAATCTATAAAATAAAATTGTTTTGTTTTAATGGAATTTAGGTAGGTATTTACTTTTACTTTTAGTTAAGAATAGATTAGTTATGAGTTCATTGGCATTAAAATTGATAATACAATAGTTTCAAAATTTGAATATACTTAATCATGTTATAGACAATTTTAGCCATATGGTATATTCTGTATAAATTGGGTAAAAAGTACATTGCTTACTAGATAAAATAATACTATAACACTTAAATGATTAAATTGACATCCATAAAAAGTGTATATACCTTCTAGCTATACTTAATTTTAAAACAAAATCAGACATAAAAATTGAATAATTAACTTTAAATTCTAAAATATCTAATTATTTTTTCATACTAATATTAGTAATATCTACTGTATTAACACAAGCACTAACATCGTTCTGCCACTGGTTAACAAATGTTTGAGATACTTCAAAATCTTCTCGGTTATTTACATTCTTCTTGTCAAACTCCTAGAAACATTTTATGTTTTCATGTTACATTATTAAAAGTTAAACGATAACTCGTGTGACTTACGCTGTATCAAAAGCAAATTGTGTTAGATTAGAAAATCGTAATTGTTTTTAATTTTTCAGTGAACTTTTACATTTTGTTAAATATTCTTTACAATAAACATTATAACAAATATTTATATTCGTTATTATTTCGTCATCTACTCAATTTACGAGTGAAAATGTTTACCTTATATATTAAATTCTGTAAAAAGAAGTGTTACGCTTTACAGATTTTACACTATAATTAATAGAAAATTATTTTGAGGAAACGATATCGTATACTCGTAGGCCGTAGTTCGTACAGACTACAACTACAGACTACCGAAATGGAAATACATAATAAATAAAAACATAATATTATCACAGATAACATTAATTGTTTAATGTTATCTGTGATATTATTGTCCTTTGTTTAATCAACATCCGCGGTCCACGGTGAAAAGAAGGTAAGGTAATATAAACTAATCTTGGATCGTAACGTTTGTAAAAATAATTTGTCAAGTGATAACACTGTATTATACTGCTATATTCAAGGTGGTTATAAACCCAATGGAATCACGGTAATCATAACAATTTTGTTTAAAAGCACAAATAATGCTGAATCACTTTTACATGGCAGCTGAATCATTTTCTTATCAAATATTTCAATGCTTTGTTCTGTGTAGTGTGTACGTGCCGGTTGTTCTTAAATCATAAACTACAGATAACGTTATAATTATAATGTAAAATTGTAAATTCTAAACGTGTGAAAGCCGGTAGATAGTCGACTGTAATTCTGTTAAATTGTAGTCAATAATACGAGACAATAACTAATTCAGTAATTATACCCAACTACTACTGGTTGAATTCCAAGTTACAATTCGGCGGTTGTTCTTTGCCTTTTGGCTCATCTTGAAATTGTGGAAAATAAAAAATAATACAAACATTCCGTAAGTATCCATTAACACTTTGTTGTTGCGTTGTTTAAAAAATAATTTACTCTTAGGACTATAGTAGCTGATACATTTTGAAATTCATTATTCATTATCGTATTACATATTTTACATACCTACTGTAGTATTATATAATATGTTAATGTATACTATTATATTCGGTGCATCCGAATTGCGTGCGAAAATATAGAAACCTGTTGAATTGCGTGCGCGGTTTTTTCGATGTAGGATCGAATTGCGTGCGCGTTTTTTTCGATACAGATCCGAATTGCGTGCCTGCCATGTATGGTCTTTCCGATGTAGTTCTGAATTAACCGGAAATAATATTTGATATTATGGATTTTTCACTTTAAGATTTTATTAATGTATGGGTATTATTTATTATGTGTAATATGTCGTATGTATAAAGCTATGATGATCCACATGAACGACCGAGTAAAATTGTACATAGAGAATTACGAGAAAATGAAGATGTAAGTATTTTAAATACTACCGACACAATTCGTATTAGAAAAAATATTTATCATGCACGATCAAGCATAATACCAAAACTACCAACAAATTTAGTTGAATTACATTTGGCATTAATAAATATAGGTGAAATTAAAACTAATTTAAATGAAGATTTTTTATTAATAAACAATTCTGAAAATAATATTGTAGCATTTTCAACTATGACGAATTTAAAGTTTTTAAGTCAGTGTGAAGTGTTGTATGTAGATGGTACGTTTAGAAGCTGCCCAAAACAATTTTATCCTATGTATATTAATTTGTGTAGGTATACGAGTAATATAAAATTGTAAACTGTATAGAATGTCATCGTTTTAAAAGTGCACGCAATTTGGACCTGTATCGAAAAAAACGCGCACGCAATTAGGTCCTACATCGAAAAAATCGCGCACGCAATTCGACCAGTTCATATTTTATAGTTTTTTTTCCGCATGCAATTCGGTTGCAGCCTATTATATTATGTCATCCATTTTTAATTTCACACCATATATTAAATTCTGGTATCATGTTATGGTTGTTTTTAACTTGAATTTTAAAATATAAACTTTTTATTATTAATATAAAATGTGCAATTAAAAAATAACATTAAAGGTAATGATATTAATTAATAAACATTCTTTGTTAATGCGAATATTATAAAATGTCTAGTTTAATCATCTGTGGACACCGATTATGATGGTACCTAGTCTATTTGGTCTCTTTTTTTCTTTTCTTTTTTTTTTTAGACAAGTATTAGGTTAATTTACACACATTAGATAACAAATTAATATAATTTAAATTTAGTTTTGTATTTTTGATGAAATGGCGATATTGTAACTCCATACAAGTTAACGTTGGGTAAAGTTAAGTAGAATATTAAAAGACTCAAGTTTACATTATAAGAATTCATTTATTTAAATTCATCTAATTTTTGATATTTTATTATTAATGAATAGTTAAATTAATTTACGAAAGTTACAGATTTGATTTAGCCACATTAATGTAAAATATTTTACTAGGTTTACTATACTATCTATAAAGTAATTCCTTACAAAAAACAAACATTTAAACATAAAAACCTGGTTTTTAATCTTAAAAATTTATTATTTATAATACATTTTGTAAATTAATATTAGTTTTTGTGGAAAGTTCTTTATATTTATTACTTATTTACCAAATGCACAATTTTATTACTATATTTATAATGTGTTAGGCCTATTGCCTCGACTATTACCATCCTCTCTACCCGGCATGGCAGATAGAAATATAAGTAATCTTAGAATATCCAAAAATCTCTAGATAGTCTTAATAGAAATTCTGCCAAATATGAGTCCGAAAAAACCTCTAGGTCTTTCCTGGACAATATACCATAGGCAATAATAATAATAATAATAATAATAATAATAATAATAATAATAATAA
>JAIUCT010000076.1:182954-198154 GCA_021307375.1 Tetraneura akinire
TTATTTAATTAAAATTTATTATTATTATTGTTATTATTTATATTATTTTTTATCACCTAATTATAATTTATTTGGTAATTATTGTCTTGTCACGGTTATACGATACGACGCATAAACAATAAACATTATAGTCTATTATAATATGAATAATGCAAGTTACTGAATCGTCAATTGGTAATTACGCAATCACATTAAAGATACATCAGTGAAATATTAAACTCAGTACTATAATAGTAGCATAATTAATGTACCATGTGCAATTGTAGTATATACATCACATTTACAGCCTTACAGGCGCTAGTATCTTGTGTGCGCCTTTAAACACTATACAAAATTGAAAATTACAATATTTTAAAAAATTTCAAATCACTCTCATATTTTTAAAAATAATATTTTATAATGAATGCATAAAAAATAAGTGTCACCATTTTATTTTCAAAAGTTGATCCCTGAAACCCACCCATGAGGGTATTTACAATTTTTTAACATACAAATAATTTTAGATTATATAAAACTAAATAGTTTTCTTATTATAAAATTTTCTCTATTTCGAATATTTACAGAGAAAATTGCTGTAACATGAAATTCTGACCACCCTGTATAACATGGTTACGCCCATGGTATAACATGTTAAAAAATTGTACAAGATAAATGAATGGCTGATACAATAACTATTACAAGATAATCAAAAGCTGATGAAGAGAAATTAAAATAATAATTAAGAACATTAGAATGATGAGTTAGCATTAGCAATAGACATGAGGCGGTAAATGGATACACATTACTTTTGTAATTCGTAGAGCAAAAGGGAATTGAACATTTATTAGTCCGAGTGAATCAAGAAATAATATTGAAACTTAATTTTGGAAAGAATGAGAGGAGAGTGAATAGTGTTGAAAATAAGCTTTTGGAGAAAATCCATAATAACTAAAAACTGACATCAGTTAAACTAATTAAATGTCTATTGTCGACAGGTTTATAATCATGTGGAGGATGGTCTATTTTAAGAACGAAATTAATTAATGAACGCTCTTAAACATATTTCATAGTGACTAAAGATAATTCTAATATCCACTTTTCATCAACAATTGCTTAAAATCAGCTTTTAAAAAATAATTGTTTTATTATTCAGGCTCATTTGAAATTTAAATGAATTTTATTATTAGTGCATATTATAAAATTTATTGTATAATAAAATATTATAAATAGTCTAGAACGTCTATGTCTTAGAAAAGATTAGTAATATTATTTGATAATACTTTATCCGAGCCTGCATTATAAACATAAATTGTTGATTTTTAAAAGTTAATAATTATAATTCAAAATACCAGATATACTTGTTATTCTACATAGGTATCATGCTGTATATTTCTGATAGGAAGGAATTTTTATATTTATAACAGCTACAGGCACATTGCATGTGTTAGGTGGGGACCGGTCCAATGTGTGATCTACCAATAAACTGCTATCTACGATAAAGATTTATCGGTAGAACGTATGATCTATCGATACTTATATTTAGACTATAGTGCTATACCTATATAATTATCGATATATGTATTTTATGACTGTATTGTACTTTTAAAATATCATTTAAACATTCAGTTACCATTTTGCATTCATTCGTGTGTAATCTCCACTATTTGATCACCAACTTAAAGAAGAATGGTGGCGGTCATGCCACCCGATACAAACTCAAATATTTGATGGTTTTTTATTAGATTTAAAAAATACTTTTGCAGTATGAATATAACAAGCAATATTATAGTAAGTGCATTACTCTTATAAGTAGCATACATAACAATCACAAGTTAATCACACATTGGACTAGCCGTTTATCGGTAGATCACACATTGGACCGGTCCCGTTAGGTGTATGTAAATAAAGACAATCCGTTTTTCACTTCTAAGAACAATTAAACTTATTATATTGTTGCTACTTTTATGTTTGTTACAGATTCATGACTGTCATATAAATAACCAAGATATCTTAGTGGAATTCTTTTACAAAATAAAATGTTTAAATTTGTATTAACAAATTATAGTTAATATTCTTAAATTAATGTAATCAATATTTAAAACAATATAATAATTGTTTTTTTATTTTATTAAAAAATATACAATGATTTCTTTGTAAGAAGAATTCTTTTGTCATAATAAACATTAATTTTTTTTTAATAGTAATAAATAATATTTTATACATTGTAATCCAATTTATATACAATTTAGTTCATCTTTATTAACATTTTTTTCTACACTTTAGGTACATGTTAATATTAGTGCTAGTAGTTGGAAATGGAATTATTATTCAATTTTTAATTAAATCGTAATGTTCTTTTTGTATTTTTTTTTAACACTACATGTATTTTTTTATATTTTTAAGTTTTAACATGTACTTTTTTTATATAAAATATTAAAATTAAAATCAATTTAACTTTTAATTCGTAAACATTTTTTTTTTATATAACTATATGTCTATGATTGTAGACAAATTGTCCTGACATTGCAGCACAACTTTTAAATAAATAACTAATAGTTATATATTCCATATACCTATAATTTTGTGTTGAAAATTTAATAAAAACATTGCTACGCAATACTTATGTAAGTTTTAAAATATTAAATAAATTTATAGTCCCTACTTGCAATAATTTTAATGGACATTTAAATTTTAAATTTATATTTAAATCAATGGAATACAATATGTTAATATTATTGTTGCAAAACGCCATAAAAGATAAAACAATATCAAACAAGTATTTTCAATACTATCTGAATTCTCAGACCAGTAATTTTTACCGTAATATTTCCATATTACCAGTACATTGTACTTGTGCATTAGTTATTCTTTGTCAATTGTAAAATGAGATATTGACATTTACCCTTGAAAATTGAAATATAATATATATATATTATAGCATACTCAATGCTCGAATTGGTGGGTGGGGGCACAGGAGGACGGTTTAATAAATAAATAAATAAATAATAAAATTGACAAAATAGTCGTAAAAGTATTTTCCCACCAATTCTATTTTTATGGTTAATTTAAATTTTTGTATATAATATGATACTATCCACGCAAAATATTAATCATAATGTCTTTATGTCATCAAATATTCATAGTTTATTATTTAAATCTTAGTATTTTAAATAAAAAATTAATTTAAAAACAAGACGTGTGTATTAAGTATAGGGAATTGAACTTGTTTGGATCCCGGTTATTTATAATCTCCTAGACTGATGTCACTCTAATACGGCGTATTCATTATCACAACTAAGATGATAATAGATATATTATTTTAGTTGTAACCACGATTTAAGATAATTATCTTAAATCGTGGTTGTAACTTGTAACACTGTTGTAGTTAGTAAACAAATTTTTTGATGCAATTCTATTCCGTTTTCCGTATTATATCAATCTAAAATTTGAACGATTTTCATATTAATTAAGTTTTTCTATTTTCTATCTGTATTTTGTAATCTATTTTATGGTATTAAAAATCACCATTGTAGCGTAAAGTAATAAATTTACTTTTTGTTTTTATATCATTTTATTTAAAAAAATTAATATGAATGTTATTAGTATAAACAATAAATTTATGTATTAAATAAATATTGTTTAAAATTTAGACCAATGTAATACTCATCATTTAAGTAAGATCTCTGGATATCTAACAATGTCTACAGTTACAAGGTAAATGTACACTGTTTATAGTACCTACTTATCTAAAATAAGTAAATATGTTATGAACTTAAAAATATTTAGAAAATTTATAACTATCATATTTAAGATAAAATATACCTATATTACTAAATAAAATTATATTTATAATGAAATAAATAATATAATATTTTTTAATGTGAAATATTTATTATTTTATTACTTTATGTTTAAGTCATATTATAATTTTATAATATTGGGTAAATGTATATTCATTAAATAACTTATGCCTAATTATTATTATTATTTTTTTTTTTAGTGATAATTCATTTATTATTGAAAGCGAAATTCAGGATTTATCTGATATTAAAGAAGAAATAATATCAGAAGATATTATATGTAAGACTGAGCCAGTAGATACTGAAAAAGTTTTAAATATTTCATTTGAAAAGAGAAAGCTTTCTGAAATAATTTCTGTATCATCAAGTACTAGTTCTTTCGATTCCTGTTCAGACTCGGACACTGATAATAATTCAGGTAAATGTAATTATAAAAATTATTATTTTGAATTTTCATCATATTTTATTTTGCTTTTAGATCTAGATGAAGAGGAGAACAACAATGATCAAAAGATTTGTGACGAAAAATTACGAGAAATTGAAAGTGGATTTGAACTTCTAAAAACAATGTAAGTACATTTTTTATTTATTCTGTTATTATATCTTATTTATAGAAAATATTATTTAATTAGGTTATATAAAGAAAGAATTCGTAAAGTTGAGGAGAAGTTAATTGAAGTTAGATTGGGTACAGCTAAAGAATATGAAATACCTTTACAAACACTAAAAGATCAGATGGACTCACGATTGGAAGTGGCTTCTTTATTAAGACAATTTAAATTAGTAAATTTAAAACACAAATATGAAGCAGAAGAACAAGCAATAAGACAGAATTTTGAAGTAAATTATCATTTTTTTAATATATCACCTATACCTAACCTTTATCTTTATATATTACAATGAATTTAACTATATATGTCGTAGCCACTTTGTGAAATCGTCCATTTCATAAAAAGTTGACCACTTCATAGAATGAAAACGTCTTTATTCCATTTCGTGAATTAATAAAATAATTCATGAAATGGCCAATATTTCATGAAGTGGACAGTGGACAGTAAATTTTTATATTGTGTTGTAATTCATTTCACTATATGGTTAACCAGTTCGTGAAGAAACATATTTTAGAAAGTATTGAACGAATTATGTGAAGTAAATTGTACTAGAATATATTATAGAACAAATGATAATATATTTTAAATTTATATTAATATATTAATTAATAATTACATATTGGAATTTTATACTATGTACTATTTTTGTAGAAACAAACATACATATACAATTTTACTACAGGATTCTAACCATTATCTTTTAAATGTAATAAATTACTACTATCAATGTTTGTCAAATCAATGTACCTAATTTAGTTATGTATTATATTGTTCATATGACGAAAAACAGAAAATTGTTTGTTTCACTTTTACTTTTACACTAAACATCATTATAATTTATATTGGTCTATAATATTTTAGTTACTATAATAAATTAATAACCATTATGGAATTTGATGAAAAATGTGAATTTTATAAAAACTATATTTATTATACCAAAAAAAGAAAAAGAATCCCTATAGTGAAGAGAAAATTGAAAAAGTCATCAAACAAATAATTTTAATTAAAATTAAATATGTAAGTATTATTATTTATTTTATAGTTGAAATGATTATTTTTTTTCTTTTATTATTTTATATGCATATGAGTATTTTGGAATTATATTAACAAAATATCGTCAATAAAATGAAAACATATTGCTGTTATATAGTTGAATATTATAATATACAAGTTTCGCATAATATATCCTACTTCTTACCCAATAATATCGTCAGAAAAATATAGCTATAAGAAAATATTGCGGATAAAATAAAGAAAACTTATTTAGTAATATTTAATATTTTAATAATACATTTCATTTAACGTTAAAACATTAAAATAATATCTAATAAATGAATAAGCAATTATTATATTATAGACTTATATAAATTATAAGCGTTTAAATGTAAAGGTAAAAGTGAAACTAACAATTTTCTCTGTTTTTGGTCATATGAACAACATAATAGGTAACTAGATTATATTGATTTGACAAACATTGATAGTAGTAATTTATTACATTTAAAAGATAATGGTTAGAATCGTGTAGTAAAATTGTATATGTATGTTTGTTTCTACAAAAATAGTATATAATATAAAATTCCAATATATAATTAATATATTATTATGATTTGTTTGATATAGGTATTCTAGAACATTTAACTTTACATAATTCGTTCAATATTTTCTAGAATATGTTTCTTCACGAACTGGTTAACCATATAGTGAAATAAATTACACAATATAAAAATTTACTGTACATTTCATGAATTATTTCATTATTTCACCAAGTGGAAAAAAGACGTTTTCATTACATGAAGTGGTCAACTTTTCATGTAATGGACGATTTCACAAAGTGGCTACGACATATATATTAAGTATACTTAGATATGTTATTTAATTTTTGTAATTTCAGAATAATAAAGAAATTTTATATGATACAATAAAAGCTGATTTAGAAGAAAAAATTCAACAATTAGAAGAAGCACGTAATGAAGTTGATATAGATGCATCCTTGTGGTTAGGTCGTAGCTTAAGATGTAGTGGAAGAGGACGTGGTCGTCATCCTTATAGACAAGTGCAACCCAAGAGAAAACCAGTCATTATATCAGGGGGGCCATGTATAGTTTATATGCTGAAAGAACATGAAATACTTGAAGATTGGACTGCAATTAAGAAAATGTTATCATCGTCAAAGCGGATAGAAAATGCAGATCAACGATATAAATCATATTGATACTCTTATCAAGCTATTTTATTTCGGAAAGTTCTTTTGTTTATTTTAAGTTGGTACAATGGATTTAAAAAAAACATATTTATATTAACTTAAGAAAGTGATATCCTTATTAAAATACACTTGCATTATAATTTCTTTACTATGGAACTTTTCTAAATAGATTAAAAGCATCATGTATACTTTGCTTATATTAATCTAACCTTAATTATTAAGGCTGAGAAAAAATATTTTTCTTTTAATAATTTAGTATAACCTTGATAAGAATAAAAGTAAATTAACATTTATTATTAAATATTTTAAATTATAATAAATTGTTTATTTATCATTGGTGAATAATTTGTTTAAATATTGTTTATGTGTAAACAATAACGTATTTTACCGAAACCAACATTTATTTATTTTTTATATAGTATAATTGAATATAAATTATTAAAATGTATACATTATTCAGTCTTTATAAATTGTTTTAATATTAAAAAATGTATTTTTACTAATTGTTAATGATCCATTATATATTATCTGTCTAGTAACTGGATATTGTGGAATTTTTGATGATTGATTTTGATGTCTTGAATATAGTCCTTGATTAAATGGACTAGAGTTACTGATTGGATATTTTGTTTGTATCACTCTATCTAGAAAATAAGCTTAATAGCTTTGATATTGCAATTGTATTTGGTTCTAATGATTTTGAATCGTGACAATTCTAAAAAAATGCAAATAACATAGTTTAATATATGATATATAATTCACAAATATCTATAATTACAATTAATATTTCATCAGCACCACATTCTGCAGCAACAGTGGAAGGTGATTTCTTACCACGTTCTGGAGCCATATCCAACTTCGTAAAACATACTAAAATAGGCATCTAACATATTTTGTGTTAAATATTTATAAATTCTTAAAAACTGTATAATAAGAATAATTTTATTCTATTAATTCAACTAAATTTCTTAGATTTATTTATTTAAGAGCAAGATAAATAATTTTAATTTTATTTTCTTTGTTAAATAAAAAATATTTCATATTAATAAAATTATATTTTGTATTTGACACAATTGTTAATTTCACTTACAAAACATAATTAAAAACTTATATCTTAAGTTAAAAATATTAAATGCATTACTCTATTGGAGCCAACCAATTGTTCCATATCAAATTCACCTAAACGTTTGTACTTCAAATTGTTATCTTTATTCAAAATTTCTGCTAGCCATTTATGTAAATTTTCACTAGTTTTTAGGTTTATTAAATCATATACTAGAATTATACCTATAAAAGGAAAAAAGTTATAACAATAATTCAATGATAATTTTTAAAATAAACATACCATGTACCTATAGTATTAAATATATCTCTTGTATAATGTAATTGTTTTCAAATGTATTAGCCATAGTGAAGAGATACTCTTTATCACTGACAATTTGAATAATATTCATTAAATAAATATATATATTTTTAAGGCTGCCTATTGATTATATTATTTTATTATTAACAATGTTTTATTAGTTTATAATTTTTTTTTTTTACAACCAAAACCAAATATTTCTTATTGTATAGAAATCTCCAATTATAGGTAATATGACAAAATATAAATTTAAACAAAAATTAACACCCAGTTAAATTTTCAAGTTCAAAATCATAACACGAGTTATTGTGAAAAATTGAAATCTTATTTGTCGAAATTTCAGTTTTTATGAAAAATGCTGTTTTTCCCGTTGCATATGATTAGGTTAAATGAAGACTACAAAAAGGCTATCTCAGAATTTTAATAAATATATATATATTTTATTTTAGTTTCAAGTAGGTACTCAAAAAAAAAAAAAAATTGGTGTGGACAAAGATGAGACTCCTAGGCCTGTATTGTGAATATAATAAAAATTATATTAATTCATATATAACTTATTCATACACTTTTATACCTAGATACCTATAAAAATCATTAATTTTTTTATTATATACTCGTATATATATATATATATGAACATTAATAATAATCACAATATATTAAGATTTAATATCATCAAACATTTTATTATTAAAGTAGGTACCCATCATTTTACCTTATATTGTTACCTATTATATTAGATATTAATTAGTAGGTATAGTAAAATTAAAATGTTATGCACCTAAATCTATAATTGTATATTTATGTTAATAGTTGTATAGAATATCTGAAAAATTAAAAATAATGTAGGTATTTTATTAATTTTTTTTATAATAAATATTTGTAAGAGAAGTATTTTTCTTGTTTAAAAAATACTGTGATGTGAATTAATTTTAATATGTATTTTATAAATTATAAATTTATTGATAGTAGACCTAATAATGGATGATTTTTTATACCTATTTAAAACAAATAATTTGTGTTTTGCTTTTGCACAGAATTGTTTTTTGAATGCGATTATTTATATTCTGTATAAGCAGTATCCGGGTGACTTTTTTTTTCAAATTTTTAACTATTTTTTTAATCTTTAACTATTATGCAAAAAAAAAAAAAAAAATAAATAAATAAATAAATAAAAATATACTTCAGTAAAATTTATCAAACCTTAAAATCCAAAATTGCCAATTTTATTAAACATTATAGAGTAAAAAATTCTAAAAATTCTATTTTAACAAAAATTTAATGTAAAGGTTCCTAAATTGAATCACAAATGTAAAATACCAATGTGAATATACCCAATAACTGATGTTTAAATTTAGTGTAGTTTATGATAATTTATAACAAATAATAAAAATAATAATAAAAATTATAACATGTTTTTTTAACCGCGGCTCTTTGAAAATTTTGCAATCTTTTGAAAAACTGACTTACGTCTTACCTAAAATGTTTGAAATCTCTGATTTATAGAGAAAATATCGATAGAATTATAATTTAAAATATATATGATTGAATAATACCAAAAAATAATTTTGTAATAATAACTTGAGAATTATAAATTGGATTAAAAAATTTAAAAGCACACATTTCATTTTATTTAATACACTATTATATTTTAGACAGAAACATAATTTAATTTGTATATCAACAAAAGGAATGAATTACTTAATATTATTGTAATCAGACTTCTGAGTTCATGTGTTCTTTTTGTTATCCATAAAATTAATGTTTTTGTCATAATCAGCCGTTGAGGTTGTGCGTGTATTAAATTATTTCATTGATTTTGGATGTTTTATCATTCACTTCGTTCTCGTGTTCTTCCACAGTTTCCTAAATGTAAAATTATCCTATAAGTAATATTCTTATGCGGAAAAATGATAAATTACATAAAAATCCAAGTATAAATTAATAATAATAATAATAATAATAATAATAATATTGAGTAAATTAAATTTTAATAAAATAAAATAAAATATGCATTATTAAAGAAAAACTGAATAAGTATACATCTTAATAAATTATCTTATAAATAGAGAATAGAGAGAGCAATTTATTTGCTAACATCTTCTTAATCTAATTTAGCAACACATATATTATATTGTTTACCGCACAATATAATATAATAAATTATAGATCTTTTGACATACGCGACTTAAGATTTTCCTCATAATATGAATATATTTGTGAATATGTTAACAGTACAATATATGATTTCTCTCATTCAAGACAATCGACTTCAGAGATATATTTAATAATATTACTTTTTTATTATACTATAGTACTTATGTATTTTATTATATCCTTAAAAAATATATATATAATAGGAATGAAACATTCTTTACCAAAATAGTCCATTTAATTTTTTTGGAGCATTTCAACCAGTATTTATATATAAGGCACATTATGAACAAAAAAAATAATGCTATCACTACACCTAAACCCATCACTACTTCAAACTGTGGTCCCGAATTTTCCACATGGAAATCGTCTTCAACGCCTGCAAATAAAGAGTATTGCATTATCATCATAACATTTATAGCATTGTTAACCACTGAATTACTTACTTCCAATAAAAGTACTTCTTTTATTGATAACGTGACCCAAGAAGTCTGTATTGTACTCTATGTAAACAAATAAAAGGGGTGTAATATTAAAAATAAAATTTTTATAATCATTTTATATTTGAAATATGTTATTTTTATATATTAATACTGTTAATGGTTGAATGTTTTAATGAGGTTATACACTTATGTATGACATGAATATACATGATTAGGATGCAAAAATCATATTTTTAAAATATGTAATAGATCCAAAGTTATTGGCTGGGACAAACCTCAAGGAACATAATAATAATATGATCTTGAACTATTAACTGTTAAATACTAAATATAAATACCTACTTATTAAGTAGGTATTAATAAAAAATACAATCATACATAGCATACTCGTCATATAAAATGATAAAGATCCTTCTATAAAAATGTGGAAATATAATTAATAGTTTACCTGGACAATCACGTTCGCAGATATCCTGATCGTAATTGTTTTCCATCTCATTGCAAAACGAATAACAATGGTGACATTGGAGATCGTGGGCTAAACAGAAATAAAAATTTGGGCACATGATTTCGCCGCATGGCTTGGACAATGGAAAGTCATCAGGAAATTGCATTTTACACACGACTGTGAAACAAAGGCACAAAAAATAAGGTCAATATAATATTATATTGTGATACATATTATATAATGTTGGTAATAAGAACATAGCAATGTTACACTATAATATTAGGTCCAAAATCCAAATATAGTAAGTAAATATCAAAATTAATAAATATATTTTTAATCATTGGCGCATTTAATAATGTATTATAATATTATTTCATAGTAATTTCTGCGTGCGCCTCTTATATATCATAATATACGACATAATGCTTAACGCTATGGTCCAGTTCTGAGTAACCAGAACCAGTAGTAACCTACTAATGTGTAAAACAAATTAAAAACGGTTTCGGAGACTTTTCGCCATTCTAGTTAGGGAAATTAGCATATAATATATAAGTATAGCCGTATAGGTAAAACATAATTAATATATCGTTAACTGGATAATATTGTTACGTACCAACACCTGTCTATAAAAGTATACTTATATACTTACTATAGTTACTACTAGTTACTTAGTATAACTATATTATACTTTAAAAAAACATAATTAATAATATATAGATCATAATGCCATCTTGAACTTTTTCCTGTAAAAGACTAAATTTAAGTACTTAATAGTTTTGTTATTTGCAAATGCGAGAAAACACATCATTCGATAACAACAACAAGGTGAAGCGTTAAGATTGGCAACTAATATAAAAACGTACCAGAACAAAACACTAATCAGACGACCAGCGTCGCTAAACGCTTCAGCCGATACGACCACAGACTTACCAGGGTGGTAGACAAGAAGAAACTCTCTGCGTTATTCACTTTCAGGTTAAATTTTCCCAAATTAATTGTTAACCGAGTTAAATTGTGCTAATTTCTAATAAAAGTTAATTGTAATTATATTCAATTATTCGACTATATATTCATACACGACAACAATAGCCGTCGTGTGTAGTTGGTACGCGACAATAATATCATCAAATAGGTAAAAGATTATTAATTCAAATACACGGCAAATATACACTTAATGGATATTATAACACAAAAATACGTTTCTTACTTTTTATACAGCAACGCGGTAATCAGTTACGTTCGTGAACACGATATTATAATGTAAATTAAGTTTATGAGAAAAAACGATAAACGATGTTACGTTTTACAGAACGTTGTCGTACGAAAATGTATTGCAAATTTGCATTTGCTTCTGTGCTCCGTCTGAACGTCATGTACATTTGTTGACGCCGAACGCCGATGTCCCATTGGCCGTTGATTTAAACCAGTGGTTCTCAACCTTTTTCGATTTGTGTCTCCTTTATTAACGATTATTATTTATTATACACCCTACAATCAAAATATACAGTGAATATAAATTAATAAGTAATGTATTGAATATCAAGGTCTTTAAACAACAGACGTTATTCCGACATAATGGTCATTATTTAGACGGTAAGATTTTATTTAAAAAAAATTAATTACTCTTATTTTTTTCTTATAACTACCTTCAATAATTTATGTCGCCCTTACACTTAGATTGTCACCCCGGTTGAGAATCACTGATTTAAACAAACGTGCAAGGAATGCCGTGTAGTTTAGTGGTGGTGGTGGCGGTTGTGTTGTAATGGCCAACGTGTTGACTGACGGTGTGGTGGCGTCGTGGTACTTCCAGGAAGTCATTAACATTGTTGAAGGCCGAACGGTATACGTTTTTCCCCTCTAAATTCCGAATGATTGCTTTTACAGTGTTGCACCTGTCCTGTCGTCCTTATAAATACTTATTCCTCATCATCATCATCTTACTGGCAGTGTCGGATTAACGTATAGACAGTATAGGCAATTGCTTAGAGCGCTAAATTTTAAAGGGCGCCAAGAAGATGCCAAATTCAAAATTGTATTTAAAACATTTTTGTTTTTTTTACACGGACATAGTATTAAATTTTATTGAACATTTCCAAAAAAAAATAATGCTTAATATTTTGTTTTGTTTGCATCGAGATAAATATTAATATATTTTTATTCGTATTTTTCATTTATTATCTATTTATTTCTTGCGAGTTAAGAACAAAGTTAAAAATTGTGGTTATAGATTGAAATAATATCACAGATTTCTATAGTACTTATAGAAGTCTGTGATATTAACATAACAATATATGTATGATGTATTTTATAAATAGGTGACTGACTTTACGGATGCAGACAAATCCGGTGTTAATGTTAACATTGAGTAAGAATCCGATCAATATATACTTATATATCTCGTTCAGTTGCCATCATTTGGAAGTATAAAGTGTATAAAAATCTTATTCAGAAGAATATTTATAAAATGTTTATTTTGTAAAAAACTAGGAGATTTTTGGAAGAGAAATGTTGTAAATTGTAAATGTAGAAAAAAAAATATATATTTAATGTTATTTACCTACATATCAATATAATATTTACATGGTAACCATACTATAAATTATTATCAACCAAATGTGTTTCAAAAGTTAAGAGTCAACGTAATCAAAAATCTAACCAACTTATAGTGCGGAAAATTATATTTCGATTGATACCACTTTGGAAAAATTCAAGAGGGTGTTCACGGTCAACTTTGCAGTCGAAGTTCATGTATTGTAAATTTTTTTAATAAACGTATTTTTATAATATATTCAAATATACACGTCCTGATGGTATTTTTGAGGATGAGCTCAAATTAAATAAGATTCATTCAAATAAGAATGAAAATAATAATTTAAATAATTATAATAATAATATTCTAGAATATTATTTTTCCAAAAATTAAAATTAAAATACAAATATAAAGCATGAAAATAATAATCAAATAAATTATTATTATTACAATAATTGTAATAAAAAAATATATAAAATATAGTTCTTACAATATTTAAAATTCAAATACAAATAAAAATAATGAAAATAATAATTTAAATTATTAACATCACAAAATAAAAAATAAAAAAACAAATGTAATGATAAATAATGTAAATTTTTAATATGATAATAATTGTAATAAAAAAATATAAAATATTTTTACAAAAACTAAAATTAAAATACAAAGAGAAAGAATGAAAATAATAATTAATTAAATTATTATTATGACAATTAAAATGCAATATGAAATAATATTTTTACAAAAATTTATAATTCAAATACATATAAATAGAAGAAATAATAAATATTTAAATTATTATTATGACATAATTAAAAATAAAAAAACAAATGAAATGACTAATAATATGAAAATTAATTATGACAATAAATTAAAAAAATAACCCTAATATTAAATATTATTTTTATAAAAATTAAAATTAAAATACTAAGAAAAAGAATAATAATTTAAAATATAATTATAAAAATAAAAATTGATATTAAATATTATTTTTACAAACGTTATAATTCAAATACAAATAAAAGGAGGGGAAATAATTATTTAAATTAATAATATGACAAATAAAAAGTATTATAAAATATTATATTTAAAAAGTTCAAAATTTAAATATAAATAAAAATAATGGAAATATCAATTTAAAATATTAACATAACAAAAGTAAAAATCAAAAAACAAATGAAATGATTAATAATATAATTTTTAATATGATAATAATTGTAATAACAAAAAAATCACAGTTACGTTAGTGTATGTCATAATACATTATTACCTTAAAAATAATAAATAAATTGTTATAAAACAAAAAATGATTGATGAAACACATAAATAGGTTATAACTTGATTTAAATTATATAAAATATAAGGTAAATATTAACAATAAATAATACCATTGATGCTTTAAGAAATCATCTTGAAGCAGTAGTTTTTTCAATCCATATTTATGATTTTTATATGTGGAAAAGTGGAATTTTGAAATTTCCCACCATGTATTGTAGTTATAATTGCTGTAGCTGAAATTTTGACATTGCATATTACTGAAACATAAGACATAACAATTTGTTGCTGGAATCATTATATAGGAAATTAAAATTATATATTTTTACAATATAATGCAGGTCAATCAGTAATAATTACTTTTATTATGTGATACTATGATTGGTTGATG
>JAIUCT010000081.1:0-29232 GCA_021307375.1 Tetraneura akinire
TAATAATAATAATAATAATAATAATAATAATAATAATAATAATAATAATAATAATAATAATAATAATAATAATAATAATAATAATAATAATAATAATAATAATAATAATAATAATAATAATAATAAAACGTAACTCACGGACATTAAAAAACAGGAAAACAAATAACGACAATAATAATTTTATAACACAATAAATTGTTATCTATTAGTTTATTATTATAAATTAAGAGATAAAATAAGATACATATTTTTAGATTCTGAGCTAAGAGATGAATGTATTGGTTTTACAAAGATGTGTGATTTTGTTTTGTTTTTTTTTTCTATGTCTGAAGACACTTTTACTGGTGCATCCGAATTGCGTACGCGTTTTTTCGATACAGGTCCGGTATTTTTTGTTTTTTTTTTTTTATGTCTGAAAACACTTTTACTAGCCGAAATAATGCTCCGATTTTCACGAATAGAATATGTTTCCGGTTGGAAATTGGATATAGTTAGTAGGTACTTTATTTAATATTTAGGTCATTTTTCGAATTTCTCAAAATTGTCACTAAGCGGTAGAAAAAACGACGTAAAAACAACGAAAAAACGGCATTTTTACAAAAACTGAAATTTCGACGAATTCGAATCCAATATTTCACGATAACTCAGGCAATTTTGAAGATAGAGACTTGAAAATTATTTTGGATGTTCATATAGCTACTATATATATGTGGTGAAATTTTGGAACCGTTATGTTATTTTTTTTTTACTAAATATAGGACTTTGAATATTTATTTCTTAAAATTCTCGTTTTTATGTATATAACGTTTGATAAATTGCCAATTTTTGCTAATAAGGTCTGAAAATTTTACTGAATATGTATACATATTACTTAACAATTTAATATCATATCAAAATATTAGAAAAATCTCTATTCTCCATTTTTCTTAAAAGCTGTTTTAATTTGAAATTTCAGTAAAATCAATATTTAAATAATTTATATGGATTTTTCATATTATATTACAATATTTTACAATACTAATGTTAAATAAAATTGACAAATATTTTTTAAAAATTTTAAAAATTTAATTTAAGCTGAAATACATTTTACTTAACTCAGTTCCAATTAATTGTGAATTATTACATTTATGGTTATTTTTTTATAGCTGTTTAAATTATCAAAAAGATGGGATACAGGTGTGCAAATCATAGTGTTTGAATTTAATTAGAATTTTAATGCAATGATAAACCATTTCATTTTAAAAAAACTATTTTGAGCGAAGTTCTATCTTCTATCAGATATAGTCATTTAGGTGACAAGGGATTTTATGATCATTTATATATAACTTAGAAACTTGAAAATTGTATAGGGTGTTCATTTATGTACTATATATGTGATAAAATTTTACGTTTTATATATTTAATAAAAAATGTCAAAATTTAAAAAAATACTTACTTTATCTTAATGAACTTCACTCAAAATTGTTTTTTCGAATGCAATAATTTATCATTATAAAAATTAAAAAAATTACATGCTATGATTTGCACATCTGTATCCCATGCGGTAGGATTATCAGCTCTTCTTTTTATTTTTTAGTGTAATCGAAAATCTAGAAAGTAAGAATCCGTATAAGTAAATTTTTAATACTTTTGCAATAACGATTTTAAAAAGACGTAAAATTTTATTGAAGTATACTTACATATTGATTAACGTAAAACCGAAATATTAGAAAAATCTCAAATATAAATTTTTTTAAAAAAAATTTTAGCGTAATTTAAATATTTTTTTATAAAAATTTAAATTTAATAATTGAGATAACTAAAAAATATTTTCAAACAAAATGTAAATATTACTTATTGAATACACAAATATATGGTTGAATTTTGATGATAGGTTCAAAAAAAAAATTAAATACTAACGATTGCTCACGGTTTAAATCTAAAATTTGAAATGAAGGTGCTGGCACCCTTAACATAAAATGTAAATAAAATAAAAGGGATGAGAGCACTATAGAAAATAATTTGTGCACTAACGAAATACTAACGATTGATACAATAATGATAAATAAAATTAACAAATTTTTTTATGATATTGACATTTAGCTGACAAAGGATTTTATGAGCAATCATATTGAACATAGAGACTTGAAAATTCTATAGAGTTTTTATTTATGTACTATACATGTACCTATATGGTCCATATATGCGTGATAAAATTTTACGTTTTAAATATTTAATAAAAAATGTCAAAATCTTAATCAATACCTACATTATCTGACTGAACTAACTCAGAATGGCTTTTCGAATGCAATGGTTTATCATTGGATTCAAATTCGAATTAAAATTAAACACTATACATGATTTGCACACTTGTATCCCTGGGGCAGGAGTATCAGCTCTTTTTTTTATATATTAACACTACAGTATACGATTGCAAATTTGCGACAACTCAAAAGTCGTAAAATATATTAAAATAAAATATATAAAGTTATAATATAATCGATACTCTTTAAAAAATAATATCTATATATCAAATAACTATGAACGTATATAATATCAATACTAATAATGACGTTAATTTTCAAGACCCCAACGCATTTAAAACTCATAGTTTTGTGTACTTCTATGTTGTGTTATTTTGTATATTATATCGCGTGTAAAACATAATGTGTACTTAATACTTATTAATCTTATTATATATATCGTAATAATAATATTGTTATATTTTACGACTGTATACAATATATATTGTTGTGTTTGCTGATAATTTTGTATATTTTTTTGCGTTTTTTTCTTTTCCGCGACACCTACAACAGTCATTGTTCACGTTCAGTGACGCACAGTGTTACAATACGAGTATATTCGGACCGGTGTTTTTTCAGATTAAAAAAAACTTTACGCTTTACGCATTCACGCTGCAACAGTTGTGCCGTAAATCGAATCGACGGTCGCTGTTTCGAGGGTGTCGGAACAACGCGCACCCTGCACCCCGACACCGTGTCTGAGCTGAATCTACCGAAATCCATAGAATCGTACACCTCCTATCACAGTTAAATCATAAAAAATCATCATTTAACAATTTTTAATTCTAATTTTTTTTTATAATTTATTGTTGTATAAATAACACACATTACACATTAGCTATAAAAAAAAAATTGAGATATTTATAATATTTTTATACCATGTTAAGTAATATGTGAGTATACTTCAGTAAAATATTCAGATCTTAATGCCCAAAATTGCCAATTTTATCAAACATTCTATACATAAAAACGAGAAATTTACGAATTATTCAAATTCTTATATTTGGTAGACAAATTAACGAAACAGTTCCAAAATTTTACCACGTATGGTAAATATATTATAAATGGTTTATAAAATAAAAAAAAATAAAAAATTACACATAATTGTAAAAACAATACATTTTTCGCTTCGTTCAAAATCTAAAAGAAACGTGAGATATTAAATACACTACTACAACAAACATTTCTTAATTCTATCGTATGTTTTTAAAATATTTAAAAATTTATGACAATAGTACAAAATGTTAACGTATGTACAAAAAACATATATAAACCTATATTTTACCTATGTAATTAAAAAATAACACTGCAGTAAATGTGAATATGCGATGACAGGCTTAACACCATTTTTTTCCTATACAAAGCGAAAAATGTATTAATTTTATTACAATGATATGTGTTTCTTTTTATGTCTGAAAGACACTTTTACTACTCTAAATAATGCTCCGATTTTCACGAATAGCATATGTTTCCGGTTTGAAAGTGGATGTAGTTAGTACTTTATTTAGGTAATTTTTAGAATTTCTCAAAATTGATACTACGCGATAGAAAAACAACGAAAAAATGACGAAAAACGGCATTTTTCACGAAAACTGAAATTTCGACGAATTCGATTTCAATATTTTACGATAACTCGGGTAATTCCTATATTATTAAAACACCAAAATGTACACACAGAACAAATTTCGATTAATTTTTTTGTTAAAATGTTAAAACAATGTTTTATGTGGCTAGTTGCTCGATTTTAAATTTTGTACATTGACGTAAATATTTTCAAGTTAAATTTTATAAAATACATAACAATTTGCAATTTTATATTTGTTTTTTAGTTATAAACATATAAAAAAAAAATTGAAAATTTTTTTATTAGCCATCTAAAAGTATTTTTTTTTTTTTTATTATTTAAGTTATTTGAATTGATTAAAGGGATTTTTAAAGGGATTTTTGGAATATAATTTTTACGAAAGCACTTGGATAGAAAAATGATTAACGTTTGTTTGATTCTATGGGTAATATAAATTGTATATGCTTAGAAAGTACAACTGTAATAATGCAACTATTCAATCCTAATCCTAAACCATATATATATATATATATATATAAAATTTAAATTTTAGGCCTTCAATAAGAAGTCACTTCAAATAATTTATTAATATATAGTGCACTGCATAGTATAGGTATATGTTTATGTGAACAATGCAAGTACGTTTAGCTCCGTCTAATAGGGCAATCGAAAAGTATAGACTCCGAGAATCGATTAATTGTACAAATATTAAAAAAAAAAATATATTAATTAATATTTTTAACTATTTGGTAGGTATATTAATTGTAGAAAACCCATAGTTAGATTTTATACAGTTAAATATTAAATTGTAAAATTTAAATTAACATAACTATTAAGTACCAGCCCAATCTAAAACATGAATGTTCTAATTTTTTTTATAAACATATAACATGTGTTTTAAATATTTATTAATTAATTATTTTATTATAATTAATTTATATATTTATGGTATATATCAGCGTTTCTCAAACTATGGTACGCGTACCACTAATGGTACGTGGAACGTGGAAGACTACTTAGTGATGGTACGCGAAAGGAAGGTCGCATAGCGCTAAAACGGAAAATAAATAAAATCAAATTTTGAAATTTATTTTTGATTATTATTGAAAATAATATTATTTAAGTATATAATAATATAATTATTCTTAACTTTCATCAATGCTCGTTGTAAAAAACAAATTTCGGAATAAGCTGAACGTCGATCCCAATTTGCGATTGAAATTATAACTACTACTGAACCAGATGTTTCATTATTAATGTCAAAATTACAAATTCATGGTTCACATTGAATATTTGTTAGGTACTTATTTAATTTGTTTATTAATAAATAAAAAAGAATTATATTATAATATTTTACTGCCTTAATATTTGAAAAAAATTATATTTAGGTACCTACATGTTCTATTTTTATTCATTAGTTATTAGTGGTACGTAACTTTTTAATAATACGCATGAATGGTACGCTAAAAAAAATGTTTGAGAACCGCTGGTATATAATATATATGAGTATTTTTGCCAATCCTTTAATATTATTTTTTTATAATATTTTATTCATCAATTGAAATACATCAAAGTTTCTCAATTATCATTCACCCGTTCACCGAATGGCGAATAGTGGAACATTTGGATGTGGGGACAAATATAGGAACGTCATCATTTAAACAATTTAAGTAAAAAACATATTTTTTACACTTTTTTTTATCTTTCCGTATTAATTTAAAATTTACAAAGGTTTTGTAATGTAATGGGTATTTCATCGAATCAAATAACTATTAACATTACAAATTATATTATATGTAAATCCAGAGAGAATTTCGAAATTAAACCAGTATGACGTGTAGATAATAATATTATAATATGCATACTATTCTATAATATGATAAAATGTTAAATTTATTCGTATAGTAATCGATTTTTTTTTTTTATAAAATGTTATATACGCTTATTTTCATGAGGGTGTTAAATCACTATTATAAAGAGGTAGGTATAAAATTGAATTCAAAACATATTACTATAGTAACTGCAGACAGCAGAATATTATATACTTGAATGGCATAATATATAGATAATAGAAGACCGGATAGGACATCGATTACATGAGAATTTAATGATAACTTTTTGGAGTTACATTGGTTTTTGTTATATTGATAAAAAAATACAAATAGTTAATATTATTTTATTTCAATACCTAGGTATTTTACTTAATAATGTAATAAATTAAATAAGATTAATAAGACAGTTTTAACTGGAAATTGAACATTTTAATAAAATAATAAATATTATATTATAAATAAATAATCAAATTTAAACATTTATAAAAAAAAAAAAAAAAAAAAAAAAAAAAAATAGTAAAGATTATTAACATTTACCATTTTAAATTAAATAGATAGGTATGCGTAAAATATAAAATAATTTTATATTAATTATTTAATTTAAGTACTTATAATATTTAAAATATATCACTGAATATTAAATAATAATCTATATAATAATAATTAGTACTGCATTATTTCAACATATTGTTTTTTGGATATATCCAACATCCAAAACTCCAAGAACAATTTCTAGTGATATTAATAAATTTACTATTGATTTTGGTTATTTCTTTTGTCCATGTTGGTGGTTATATTTAAACTATTTAAAAAAGTTAAAGCTGTAAAATTTTCTTGGAAAGTTCTTTCAAAAAATCAATTAGTACACGATCATCTTGTTAAAAAGGAACTAAATCATCCTGGCTTAAAGAACGGAACTACCTAATTCCTTTTCTAATTTTCAAATAAAGAACATTTTTCATTTCTTAATAATTATAAAAAATGTAATTGTATTCCAAATATTTAATTTTTTTTTTTATTAAATATAAGTTAATTTTAACATACAATTCAACAAATAACAATTTTCCACCCACTTACGATGTCACACCGTTTAATAAACAAAGGGAGGAACGAAAAAAATTGTAAATATAATTCGAATATTAATCGAAAAAGGCATTACATTCTAAATAAGTTCCTAAAAAATTGAGAATTTATTTAAACACGTTCCTTCCAAATACTATATGTATGTATCAATTGAGTAGGTATTATATTGTTTTGTTTAATTAAATGTCAATAATTATAAATTATTAATATAAGTACCTAGCTATTCCAATTTTTATAAATTATATTTGTTTAAACTGTTTTTAAATAATTGTAATTTGTCTAATTGAAAAAAATTAGAAAAGATTGAAAAAAAAGTAAAAATAAGATAAATATACAATATATTATATAACACACTTATTACATAACACAATGGTAAAATTTGTGACCCACAAAAAATTCTATTTAGGTTTAAGTAGTTTTTATATTTTACTTTATAGTTCATATCTCAGATAAATAAGACAGTACTTAAACTTAAATTATCTATATACATGTGTGTCATAAAATACATGATGTCAGAATTAATAAAATAACATGATTAAAAATGATTAAACTTCATAATACTGTTACATCTGAAAAATAAAATCTAACTTCAATATGAATAAAACTTGACTAATAAGTAGATAATTAAATAAATAATAATAAATATTAAAATTATAAATCACAAAAGTAATTTGCCACATTTTAAATAATTAACGATGAATATGGCCTATAACCACAAAAAAGGTCCCTTATTGAATTCCTTATATATGTTCAAAATAATTATATATGGTTTTAAACATAATTATACTATTATTTTACTAGATATAGATTTTTAGTCCTCCATATATTTGAAATCTTTAAAATATAATTGGTTTTCAAGAAAGTACCATTTATTCACGTATTTTTTAGTTCTATCTATACAAAATAATATTATTTAAATCAATCCAAATATAGTATTTAACATTTAATATTAATGGGTGTTAATAATCGTATTAAAATTTATAACTACCAATCTGAAATCAATATTATTCAATTAAAAACTTTAAGTTTTTGAATTCAAAACCAATCTCAATACCTAATCTTAATGTAATATAAAATTTATTGTATTTTTTAAATGTTATATTATAAAATTTTATTTAGTTATTTTATATTAAATTATTTTATGAATAAGCCGTTTGTATCACCATGTATTTATGGTGCGAACACCACAATGAATGAACGAGTGAAACTCAACTGCGGACGTTATGCTTTTTTCATAGCCCGATTGCTAACAATCAGTGGCGTAATTACGGGGGGTGAGGGGGATAAATCCCCCCCCCCAGAACCTTAGATATATTAATTTATTTTATACACGTCAGTACGTCACACGACAACAAACTAAATTTAAATAGAATTCTTAATTGTTTAATATTTCATATATAACGTAGACACATGGACACATGGTACATATAATTTTAAAAAGTAGAGCTGATACTGATGTAGTGGTGTAGGTGGGATACAGGTGTGGAGAGGATACTGTTATTTTTTGATTAAAATTTGAATGCAAATCGTTGCATTCGAAAAACGTTTCTGAGTGGAGTTTAATCTGATAATATACCTAGGCGCTAATTAAAATTTTCGTGAATAATGCTGAGATTTTGTCATTTTTGGTAGTTCTTCCTGCCGCATAAGTTTAATTTTGAGAAATTCAAAACATGATCAAAACAAAATACCAACTACATCAATTTTCCTAACGGAATCGTATATTATTCGTGAATTGTGAAATCGAATATATTATTCTAGTCGAAAAAATGTTTACGGACATAAAATAAGACATACTACACCTCTGTAAAATCAATACATTCTTCGCTTTACGCACTTTTATTCTATGCCATAGGAAATAATTGATAATAATTAATAAGTAACGAATGAGTGAATAATAACGATGAATTATAAAATACTATACTTTTGGCGTTGTATTATTATTAATTGTATGTGGTCATCGTCCATCGATTATTATTAGTTATTAGTTTATTACCATTGATTATAAATAAAATAAATTTAATATTATAATAATTAAATTTAAAAAAGACGAGCTGATACTCTTGCCGCAGGGATACAGATATAGAGAGGATAATGTTATATATAATATATTCATTGAAATTTGAATGATAAATCATGGCATTAAAAAAAACGATTCTGAGCGAATTTTCGTCATTTTTTTGTATTTTTTCCTGTCGCATAAGCTCAATTTTAAATACTCTTGCCGCAGGGATATAGGTGTGCATATCATAGTATGTATTTAATTATAATTATAATTTGAATGCAATGATAAATCATTGCATTCGAAAAACGATTCTGAGCGAAGTTCAGTCAGATAATGTAGGTTGTAGGTATTGATGAATATATTGCTGTTTTTTCGTCATTTTTTCATCGTTTTTTCTAACGCATACCTAGTGTCAATTTTGAGAAATTCGAAAAATGACTTAAAAAAATCGATAAATGAGCTAAATAAAGTACCAACTATATCCAATATTCTACTCGAAAACTATGCTATTCGTAAAGATCGGAAAAATGCCTAGAGGAACCAAAAAAAAAAAAAAATAATAATAAAAAAAAGACATATCATTGTAAAACCAATATATTCTTCTCTTCAATCAGAATCTAAAATATAATTTTAATATTTTTAATATTTGTATTTATTGGCTCTAAAATTATTGATAATAAAATACTAATAATATTTTCAATTATTTACTTGAAATGTTGAAATTATATAGTGTGTTAACATTTTGTGTGTATAAAAAAAATGTCTATCCCCCCCCCCCAGAACAAATTTCTAATTACGCCACTGCTGACAATAGGTATTATACTGCACAATAGAAAAATATGTTTGTACCTAAAAAATAATACAATATCTTAGACGTTATGTAACATTGTCAAATTTATGCCACATAAGAATAAATATTTTAGTTACTTACTTAATTAAATATTATATTACTTAAATAATTAAACGGTTCACTCTTTTTATTAGTATTTAGTACATATTATATTTTTATATTTTTATACCCTTATAATAAGATATACTCGTAGTTTTGATATATAATATATATATTATATATATATAAAGATATTTAAATAAATAATTTCGTATTCAGTAGTTTTTTCTTTTTAAATATGTGCTCGAAAAGTAAATATTATATATAAGTTAAATCTTTTTCTTTTTCTTTTTATATTATTTATTAGTACCTATAGAATCAGTACGAATACACTTATCGAGCAGAAAAAACGTTCCGATTATCACAAAAAGAATTTCCTATATATCTACGAAAAATTCCATGCGATTATTTCAACAAAATAAATACTTTACTGAAATTAAATTATTGAAATAAATTATATGTAATCACTAATCAGTAATCAATAATCAGCAAACAAAGATATCACGATAAAACTGTTTAATTCATTAAGTGAGTATTTTTTTTTCTGGAGGCTGAAAAGAAGAAAGAAATCAATTGATCGGGGTTTTTTTTTATAATATGTAAATACAAAATATTATAATTATTATTTTATTGTACATATTTATTAGTAATCAAGAAAAGCCCTTAAAATAATATAATATAAATCAGGCGCGGATACAAGGGGGGCGAAGGTGGCGCGCACCCCCTCCAAATGTAATAAAAAATAATATATATATATTTATAATATAAATAAAAATTGTTGAAACCACGCTAGAATATTGCAATCTTAAAATTTAATGCAATTTTGAACGATTATAATTATTCATAAAAAAACGAAAATATATCATAAGTCCATAACGAATATTTTTTATAATCGAATAATCATACAATACATATAAAATATAATATACCTGTATACCTATTTATATAATGTTATTTGAACATTAATACATTATGTGAGTTAAACTCATTGTTAAATGGGATATACCCAATATACAGTAGAGGTATTTGTAAATATTTGTACTTGTATTTTGTAAATAATATTTTTCTATAATAATAATTATAATCAGGGCTCGTGAGTCCATGTCTAAAAACTACCCAAATAAGTATGAACTTATGCACTAAACTATAGAAAAATATGCATTGAAATATGCCTTTAAAAGTTCAGAAATATGCATTTATATGCTCTAAAAATTTGTTGCACCACATTAAAGTGTTTTACATTCGCAACTTTTACTTCCCAAACCTTACAAAATATATTTTCGCCAAATTCATTAATTAATTCTATTAGTTTATAGGCGGAAGACAGTTTTTCTTTCGGCATGATAGATAATTTCAAACTGAAGTTATGAAAAAAATATATATAATTTATAAAAAATAACTAAATATATAAGATTTATCGAAATATTGTTAAACCGAACGAACGTCCGCACTCATATGTCACTGTTAAAATAACGACTGTAATAGTCGAGAATAAACCACTGTAAAAGTATCAAAATAAGACTATTTCATATAATATGTTTTACACTAATTGCTCAATTCAAGCTACGTATACATTCGTATACGTACGTTATGCTCTATACTTTTTGTTTTTAATAATTATACGTATTAATTTATATTATATGCGCGATGCGCCCCCTCCTTAGAAAATTTCTGGATCCTCTCCTGATATAAATACTATACGTATTATATATAATGTAGCTATATAGTACCGAGACGTGTTCGGATTTTCATTACTACAGTCTACGATGTACGCTAATATTGAATTTCACGAATGATTAAATGTTACTATAGTTGCAATTAAAAATGTCGTACGACATAAAGTAATAATTATAATTTAATCAACTATAGAGTTATAGACAGACAATTAATTACTAAAGGTAAATATTATTATTCTGTTAATGCAATTTTATCAATTTTCGCGTATATTGCATAAATAAATATCGTTCGAATTTAATAATTATGACAAAAAAAAAAAAAAAAAAAAAAATTAAACAATTTAAAATTTCAAACGCACGTAAGTACTTAATATAAACTTTATTTAAAAAACGGTCAATTATTATTAAGGAGATAATTATTCTAAAGTTCAATACAAAAAAAAATAAAATAAAAATGTAAAAAATAATTAGGGAACACACTATTTACGCGTTCACTACCTATTGAATTATAACCAAAATGCGTTTTTTAGCCTTTCGCTTTTTTAAATTCTAAAAATTGTGTATATTGTAATATTGTTTTTCACTATAACATAATAATAATAATAATAATAATAATAATAATAATAATAATAATAATCAAATAAAAATTTGTATTATATACATATAAAATTTTATCAAATAAAAACTAAAAAGGTTAAATTATTATATTATACAGGTGGCCGATTACGTGGTAGTTAGTAGCAACACTGCAACTCATCATTGCAAGGTTTATCGATTTTGTGCACTTTAATACTGCCGACCCCACTAAGCTCAGACATATCCGGGAACCGCCAGCCCTAATAAAAGCTACTGTGTGCACCATTCAATATATATTTAATCTAAAAGTACGGCAGCTCAAACAAATACATTTTTTTAATATTATTATGTTATTATATGGTAGGAAATATTTAATTGGATTTGTTACAAATTACAAACGAAACAGAAATAAAATAAAATATTATTTTGTAAAACGTAATTACGTATATATTTTAATATTAAAATGCTGTAATTACAAATTTACATCAAAGAAGAAAATATTGCATAATATCTAATATAATATATGTATATATAAGTATAGTCATGACAGGGTTGTCAAAAGGAGTGCTTCTCAACCTGGTGGCTACGGCATATGACTGGGGGTCTTGAAAAATATATTTCATTTAAAATATTTTCGAAAATTGTTATCTGAATATTTTCCAAATTTAAATAAAAATAATGAACACGATTGGGTAAAAAGACATTTTCTATTTCTTCGAAAACGTTTTACATTTTACATACGTTATTACAATTCGTTTACAGACGAAAAAATTTTCGCAGTAGAAGAAAAATATAATAAACATAACGATAGGGTATATGCTAGGTCGTCCTTAAGTAGCGCAACGAAGGGGGTGTTTTGGGTTTCTGGACTCCCCTCTTGGGCTGTATTTTTTTTTTATATATATAAAAATTTCATTTCATGACCATTGAAAAAATTTTCTGTTTATTTTAAATTATATATAATATAAAAGTTAGGTTTAAAGTCATAGTATAAGATAAAAGCAAAATAATGCTAAAAACTATATTACATTTACGGGACACTATACAAAATGTGGCGAACTGCAGATAATATTATGATCGATGTAGCGATACTTTATTCGAAGGGGTTGATTGGTTATTCCAACAAGATTCCGCATCAGCCCACAAAGCAAAAACAATCCAAAATTATATTAAAAAAAAATTAATTAAATTTAAAATTTTTTTTATAAAAATCTAACGGCAAGTTGTAATTCTCCCACGTTATAAATATATATATATGAATGTGGTCTATTATGTGATGTTGTCATCGGAGAGGATTATTGTTTAAAGACAATAATATCAAGGATAACCATTTGTCTCTTTATTAAAATTAAAACACAGAATATTATTTTAAAATAAAATAATAATAATTGTTATGACTTATGACTATATAACAAACAACTTCCGCAAAATGATAACAACAACTAAGAAATGTTCCGAATTTTATAAAGGCATATAATTGGCCCACCGCAAGCCCAGACTTGAACCCGCTGAACTATTAATTATGGAATATTTTGGAGGAAAGAGCTTGTAGGAAACGTCATCCAATAAAAATTGCATTAAAAACAATCAGTACTTGTATTGAACAGTGGCCAAAACGTTTACGTCGTTGTATAGAAAAAGAGAGGGACATTTTGAATAATTTATTTATAGATAAAAAGGTAATTTTATATACTATTAAAATATAACATTCAATTTTTTGTAAATTTTATTGTTTATAATTAAAAATTAATAAAAGTTTAAAGTACTGTCAATATTTATGTCTAGACTACGCTACGTATATATATATAATATAATAAATATTATATATTATGAAGTATATAAATAAAATTTAGTTGCAGACGATGTAAGATAGATGTTATACTTTTACAGGAGTACCGGAGAAAATAAATTACTTCTTTAAATATTGTGAAAATATAAATATTTTTTTAATTAAAATGCATTCCAGAAAAAAAAATTACATAATTAGGTGCACAGTATCGTCGGAGCGAGAATTCCAACATAGTTCTACACCACTGTCACCACCCACCAGAGCTGGATTTAAGGGGGGCAGTGGGGGCATCTGCTCCCGGGCGCAAGATTTTAAAGGCGCAAAATTTTTTAATTATTTCTTATTTAGGGATAAAAATTTGATTACAAATAATAATAAAATACATGCAATAAAATTATTAAATGACTGGATAATATTTTAATTATAAAAAAGAACCAAGTACTTATATTGTAATTAATATAATAATTTAAATTAATTCAACTTCAATTATTTTAATCGGGTTTACATATTAATTATTTTTATAAATTTATTTACATTAATACATTAATATTGTTTATTAATTTTTATAATTAATTAAAAATATAGATAACATTGATAACATTATTTTTCTTATGACTTTTAATAAAATTTGTGGTAACATGACAAAATAAATATATAGGTATGTCAGCAACTTTTGTAAAATGATTATCATTGGGCATTCCCACTATTTATGATACTTTCTGTGTACTCGTAGTTCTCCAAATTTCATTGTTTGTTATTAGCATTGGCGCTAAAACAACAATTCCATTAAAAATCACTCTAATTTTAAATAATAAAATAAATGACAATATTGATTTTCTTTTTTCATTTAAATTCAAAATTGATAATTTTACAAATTTAAAATGCCTTTGTGTATGTTTGATGGTTGTGAAAGCATATAATAATATAATATTTATGTGATATCTATTCGATAAATGAACAATCAATCACAAGTGGAGAACTACGCAATAGACGAGGTGAAGGGTGGTACGCAGCCACATGCGTATCATAAAGTTGCTGACATACCTATTTATTTTGTCTGAGGTGGCAATACTAATTAAAATACTTACTAAATGAGGTATAGAAAAACGCGTAAGTCGAACAATTTTTAGGGAGGAAGGAATACTAATCCTTTTATCTTTCATTAGAGAATAATATTAATAAATGTAAAATTTTAGAAAAACAATTTTATATTTATAAAAATAAGTTCTGAATTGTTGCAAAATGTTTTAATCTGGCCCTGCCACCCACCAACCACCACACCGTTATTCTCATTTTAAAAAAAATTATTAAACTTCTTAACGTTGCACAAAACTCATTAGCAAATATTATTAAATTTTAGGGGAGTATAAAAGAAAAGTACCTATATCGTGTCAAGTATTTTATAATAATAAAAAAAATAATTAATATTTAATATTTTTCTTCAATGGGGATAGCCAAGTTTCTCAGTGTACCACTCACATATATTTATTTTTATGTAATATATTGTATAATATAAACAAAAACTCACATATTGTAATTAAATGCTATAGACAAACAGACGTCAGACGGTGGTAATTTAATAATAAAACGCAAGGCCCATAGGCCTTCGCCAAGGCGTCACAGCATCCCACCGTCGCCGCCGCGCGCCGCCGCGTTCTCTCGTCTCGAAGGCGAAATTAAATTATAATATTATTATATACGTATACCTTTGTCGTATAGAAACGCGACTCGCGACCGACGACAAAATTAATTACAGAGGATGCATAGGATATGTAACACTGCACCAACGTACACGAGTGAGTATAACATAGGGTTGCCATTGCTATACACTACCGTTTTTTATCCAAGTGTGAAGTGTCCCAGTGTCCCGAGAAATTGTTTTGTCCAGGTTTTGAAATTTTACTCGATAAAATACCGATTTTCAACATTATTGTCCTACACATAAAATATATGATGATTATTCCGTGAATCATAGATAATTTATTCGTAGATTTTCTATGGACAAATCTAAAATTTATTATCACAATAATTTTAATTTTAATGGTTCTAATTCTAATTAAAACGTATGAAAACGTACTTCAATAATACATCTTGTGAAGAATTCTACGACCAAATTTTGAGAAAAAAAAAATCTTTATTAAAACAAGATCATGGATTAGCCAAATATTGAAATATGTAGTAAAATCCGCAGGAGAAACTCTGGACTCCGAAAGTTCCGAAGACTAATAATTATTATTGTTAATATAATGTTGCATACATACCTAATTAATTTAAAAAAATATTATAATGATCAAAAAATGTATTTAATTATTATTTTTATTTGTATTATATATATTAATATTATAATATATAATATTGAACGTATATTATACTCGTTTGATATATATATATTCAAAATGTCCCGTGTTCGGGAAAATGTAATCTGGTAACCCTAGTTTAACACTCTTGGGGTTGCGCCGCGCGGACTATAACCACAGATATTTTGTAGCGTGTTGTGGCATTCCTGTCAACAACAGGGCTTGCAAACGTTATGATTATAACGTTTAAAACGATTGAAACGTGTAAACGTAACTAAAATTAATTCAAAGTTTGTCCAATGTCTCGCAATAACTCGGGCCGTTCCTGTAAGTAATATTCATATTAAAATCATTATTTAGATATATTATAAAGGTTCGTCACACTTGAGAGCCTGGTTAAACTTCTAACAAGCATATTACGGCGCGAGTGATTCGCGAGTTCAGTATTGTAAATCTGTCTCAGACCGTTTATAATATGTATGTTCATAAAAACAATTTCAATTTCAAAGTAAAATAAAATATTATTTGTTTTTCCCACGATGTCATTAAAGAACGATGCATATACAATTGCTATAGTAATTTATTAATAATAATAATAATTATAGTATAGTACTATAATAGTTATTAATAAGTTATTTGAACAATAAAAAAAAAAAAAATTAGGAAGTTACAACGATGGTGGATGACCAATTGGTTCTTAAAAAAATGATCTGGTTATGAGTTATATGGTTGATTTTAAAGTCGTAGGAAATAAGTAATCAGGATTAACTTATTGGAAGTGTGAAAATCTATAATATTCTTAATTAAACCTGTAGTTTACCCCACGATAATTTTATGATTTATCTTAAAATCAATTTACCTAAAATGTTAAATCACATAATATTATATGATATTGTTAGTAAAGAATAACAAAACAATATCAGTATAAATATAATATAGTATAGATACAATATTAATGTAGGTGTACAAAAAATAGGACTTTGAATATTTCGTAGAATTCTCGTTTTTATATATATAATGTTTGATAAAATTAGCAATTTTAGACATTTAGGTCTGAAAAATTTACATAAGTATACTTACATATTACTTAACATCATATCAAAATATCAAAAAAATCCCAAGGCTCAATTTTTTTTATAGGTGGTTAAAATTGAAATTTCAGTGAAATCAATATTTATAGTATTTATATGGATTTTTCTTATTTTTATGTATGAAGACATTTTTTCGACCAGAAATAATGCTACGATATTTACGAAAAATATAGGTTTTCAATAGAAAATTGGATGTAGTTGGTACTTTATTTAGGTCATTTTTTTTCAAAATTAACCCTATGCGGTAGAAAAAACGACAAAAAAACAGCATTTTTTAAGAAAACTGAAATTTCGACGAATTTAATTTCAATATTTGACGATAATTCGGTCAATTTTGATGTAAGAGACTAGAAAATTTTATAGGGTGTTCATTTTTGTACTATATGTGTACTTATATTTGCACACCTACGTCCCTGCGGCAGGAGTATCAACTCGTCTTTTTTAAATTAAAAATTATTGTTGGGTTTTCAAATATTTGATTTATTATGTATATGTACATTGCTGGACTTTGTTCATTTTATCGTTAATGTCAAGTATTATCTTATTGTACAGTTATACTTTTGTAGCATAGTGTCACAGTCTGTTTCTGTGATTCGCGTGCGACGCACAATGTTTTCGCGTTTCAATATTAAAAATATACAGTCCACTAATTTAACAATATATTCAATTTTAATTATTTATTCAATTCTAAACCTAAAAAATTTACCGACGTTGCCAACCGGAATCATTGCTGGTGAGCGCAAACAATTATAAACACAAAACATAATAAAAAGGTTAAAAAAAATTATGTTATTATTCAATTATATTTTTGATTGAGCCCCCCCATTAATAATTTCTAGATCCGCGCCTGGGTACCTATATGAGATCACATAATAAAATTTTCAATCTCCAATCTGAATATTTTCTGATTTATCGTAAAATATGTAAAATCAAAATCGTCAAAATTTGTTATCGTGATTAATTCGAATTAATTATTTCGAGTTTTTAAATTCCACAATAAAGCACCAACTAGATACAATATTGTCTATCGGAACATATTAATTCGTGGTAATCGGAACAGATTAGGTCAAATAAGTGTCTTCAAAGTTCAAACATAAAAAAAGACATACATCATTGTAAAACCAATATACATTCGTTGTTTCCCTCAGAATCTAAATAGTATCATCAGTGACAAGTTTAATTTTTCTTTATATATTCTAATAAAACATGTAATCACAAACATAAAACTGTGCGTGCAACCAGAGAGGACATCAGACGAATTGACTACATTCCCTCACTCAAAAAAAAAAAAAAAAAAAAAAAAAAAATTGTTCGACAATACAAACGTAAAACGCCACAGTTAGTCCAAATCGCAGTAACTGGATATACAGACTACAAAGTAAGCATACTCGTAATTATTTACGTACATTTATAACAACATATATTGACATTGAATCGTTTTTTCACCGTTAAAAAGTCAAATTATCGAAAAACGTTATATAGAAAATATTATTTCTATAACCTAGAATAACAAGAATCCGAAGTCGAAATTTCAAAATTTCAAAATTTTTACCCCGACCACGGATGGATTCTGGCTCTTGTGACATTTAAAAGTATTAAAATATCGAAAAACGTCATATAAAACATTTATTCCAACGACTAGTCGTATAAAGAATATAAAATCATAATTTCGATTTTTTCAACCCTCAACACGCATTTTTCACCGTGCGATCGTACTCGCGTACACGCAAAAAAACTTTGTTATATTATAACTTATAACTTTATAAGTACCTATATACTATATCAATATGCTGTACATAATATATTATAATACGAGTATATGTATACTGTACATCAATGAAAAATACAAATAATAATGTTAATATGAGTATAATATAACAAAAATTAATATTATAATAATAAGTAATAAACTAATAAAAAAGTCGCCGTCCTGGTTTATGTGCCGTTTGTCCTTTGAACTTTCTTAAATTGGCTGATTTGTTAGATACTCTGCCGCCACCCGAGACAACATTTTGATGAGGACACCGGACACGTAATATTCATTATGACAGCCCCACGTGTATCATAAAACAATTAAACAACTATACAACAAAGCTTCACGTGTATTACACAAATCGCATGTAAAGATTGAATACGAAACGCGTTTAACGTTAACCGCCTATAACAATTAAAATATAACGTGTATAAAAGTTGAATACAACACGTAAAAAAAATATATAAGGCACTTGTGGGTTGTGGTACTCTAATTTCCAATCGTCTCACGTACACGTAGTAAAAAAAAACGCGACACACTTGTCGACCACTAGGCGAAAAAATTATTTTGATATCTTACAAAAACCCCGACCGATAAGCGATTGACTCGTGTCATTATTGAGTATAAATTTAATATCTTCCCTCTAGTGTCTAGTAAGACGAGCGCCCGTGTTACTAATTGATATAGGCATATTGTTGAAGTTGGTACAGGCATGGACGTGAACTCGAGAATGACGTTTTGAGCGAGTGAGATAGTGAATACAGAAACAAACAATTACAGCGAGAAGAACACAAATACACAAACGAATTCAATAAATATAATTACACGCTGATAACAATGGTAAAAATACAAATAAAAAAAATTAATAATATAAAAAAATAACTAAAATAAAAAATTATATAAAATTAATACTAGAGCAAATATAATTATTATAACATAAAAACTGATTATTTATTTACTAAATAATTTGTGATGTATTATTTATATCGGTAAACTATTATTGGGATGGATTATGAAAACAACACATTGTGGTGCAATAAAATATTATCAATGATGATCGGCCAATATGTTCATCAGAGGATTCATTCCCGACGGATAAGCTGCGAGCATCCAAATTCTATTAAAATTATGTTCACGGAAGAGTGGAATACTCGACTCACAAAAATGTGTTCGGGTGTTCGTGTTGCTTCACGAGCGGCTTGTGAACATGTCAACAAGTATTCAAATAATGCTGGTAAAAGGATTGACTCATGCAGACACGAGACGCGAACCTTAATCTTAATATCTATGTATAACTAACGTATGAAACATCACATTTAAAAAATAAAATAATATATAAAATTTATAATTAATAATTATTATAATATAAGGAAAAAGTAACAAAAGTTATTTTATTATAAGTTATTTAATATCATAGAAATTAGTAATTACACTATTTACACTTCAAATTATGTATTTTGGTTAATTTAGGTACCTATAGTTACCTAGTTAATAATAAGTGTTAATAATATTTTTCACTTAAAACTTTCCTCACATGAACTAATTAGAATATTACACAAAATAAAAATAAAAAAATCATAGTAAAAAAAATTAATTATAACCTAAACCTATATTCTTATCTATAGAATCTGTAAATTCAGATATACTTAAGTTTCAAACAATATTAGGTACCATAAAGTGATATTTTTTACAATTACTTAAATATTATTATTAGTAGTAACACGAATATTTTAAAAAAAAAGTCATATAGTATATAGCAGCGGTTCCCAAACTTTTTAAGTTCACGCCACCCTAAAAATTAAAAAAAATAATTGCGCCTCCCATAAAAAATTAAATTACAAATTTATAGTATTTAAATATACAAACATTTTTATTTTTATGAAAATATAAGTTAACAGTAAATATTATTAAACTTCAATTTAAAGTATTACAAAATACAATGCGTATTAATATTTAAACTTAATGCGAACAAATGTGCTTGTTTTCTGTTTAATAATTCTTCAAAATTATGTAGCAATGTTGTGACAGACACACGCATTTCTTTTTCAATATTAAGTTTTGATCGATATTTTGATTTTAATACACAGCAACTGCAGAAAAGCCTGCTTCGCATAAATAAGATGTCGCAAATGGTAGTAGTACACGCAAAGCTTTGTTGGATATTTCAGAATATTCATCTTTAATGCTGCTCCAAAATTCGAAATCCCCGAATCAAGTATATTATTGTACGAATATAACGCGATTTTAAGTAATACCATTGCTTTTATAATACATAGATAAGCAATTCTATAGAGTAATTTGGTTTATTATTATTTTTTTTCATCAGTATGAAATATTTGTTTGGAATAGTTATGACATTTCAACAAAATTATTGTTGATTTAAAAATTTCAATATTTACCACGCGGCTCGCGCCTCCCCTGCCAAAAGCTTGCGTCTCCCAAGGGAGGCGCGCCTCACAGTTTGAAAACCGCTGGTATAGAGTATTGAAAAATATTATACAATATCAAATATTTAACAATAATAAAAAAAATATATTTTACATTTAGGAATTTGTTCAATTCTGCAATACGAAAAGTTCATATAGGTAGGTACCATAATTGATTGTGAAATCGTATTTTATAATATAAAGCATTCAATTTGTAGCTGTCTAACACACGTTCAATATTTGTGATTTGTCGGTAAGAAATTGCGTTGCATTTGTGCATTTTCACAATGCTGTCTAGACTTTATATATGACACAAACTTTCATGTTATATACATTTATTAACAAAACGGTGTTTAAAAATGTTATACGTCATGGAATATTATGGAACTTTCAAATGATGTATTATTATATAACCAGCAAAAATATATATTTACAGTTTACGTTATAAAACTGCATCCGTACGTATAAGGTACCTATACAATAAAATTACTTATTATAAACTTGAAATATACTTTGTATACATAACATTTCATAAAATATATAACTTATTTTTTCGAAAAATATTATTATAGCTCTTTTATTACAACGTATTATATAAAATGTGACAAATCCACTACCCACCTTTTTTTCCGCGGTCAAATATTTCATTTTATTCCGTATACCATTTCCATTTGTATTCGCGTTTTACTCCCTTCGTGTTTACACGTGTCACCATAAACTTATCATCCCCCATTTTATACGTATTCAATATTTTCTCGAACTCCGCGCGTTTTCGAGTAATAGGATTAAAGATTTATGTTTATAATGACACGCGTATTGTGCATTTGTGTATAATATGTCAGCCGGAGCCGAACGTTCAGCGTGGCTGTTTTGACGTGAAGACAGTTTGGCGTTATTTTATACTAGTTTAATAAAATATTCAATAATTTATTTAATTGATATATTATAATATAATATATATTATATGTTACATACAAAGTCCGAATTTGTACACTTCGCGATTTGTACAACGATTTTTGTACATTTCCCGAAGTGGTTAGGTTCGCCAATTTTACAAGAATTGTTGTACAAAACGCGAAGTGTATATTATTTTTGATGTATAAAGTATATACTACAAAATAACGAATATATTATAATAGGTAGGCATTCCAAAAACAAATAAGTACAAAAAAAAAAAATAAAATAAAATAAAATAAAAAAAATAAAAATAGTTTACATAGTATATAATAATATTATTATTTTAAATGAAATATCGAGACTATTTAACTATTTTAACTATACTTTTATTTAATACATTTGTATTTTACAATTATTTTAACTATTAATAATTGATGTATAATAGTATAAGTATAATATAATATATTTATACCTATACCTCTGATATTTCATCAGAATAAAATAATATAATATAACTTTATCGATTATTATTTCCCACGTACGTATTTTGACATCATACCACAGTAGTAGTAGTTATAATATTATTCTTGTCTACTGTCTAGTAGGTAGGTATGCCATTATATTACGCATTATACAAATCTTATATTATCATTCATCAATAATTATTATTATTACTCGTATACAACTTACTGTCATTTAACATTAATAAATCTGTTATCTTTTAGCAGCACTTGTTCCCATTATTCTTAGAAATACACTAACGGTCACACGAGCATGCACATGTCATTGTTGCATTACTAAAATTATAATATTTGATCTGAATAACTATTTAAAAGCGGGGAAAAAAATTAACATAGTTTCGATTATTCAATTTTAATTTTGTAAACATATTTAACTTCGTAGCCCTCTTTTATACGTTATGTAGGAAATCCATTTTGAATATTACGAGTATATCTGGATCGTCCAATATAAATATAACATATTTTATAAGTTTACAATTTTTTTCTAATTTTAATTTGTATATTAAAAATACAAAAAATGAAAAAAAAACTATTTCTTACATAACATAGAAAAAAAGGTTCACAAGTTCAAATATTTTTTCAAAATTAAATTTGAACTATTGGAAGGGTTTATTCTTTTGCTTATTGATTTAAATGCTTAAAAATAATATCGACTTCCTATATTCTAAATATAGAAAATAATTTGTAATTACCTTATTAAAATTAAAATAAGTATTATTTCATTAAAGCCTTTTTATTTTATACTATTTTATTACCTTATTCAATATAAAATTTATAATAATTTTAATGTTATTAATTTACGTAGTTTTTCTGGTATTTTTAATCATTACGGTGTGTGCTCGGTGAACGCAATTTTGCAAGCGAGCTGGCGGGTGGTCTAGCAGGCGAGCAAGTGCCTGGTTGCCTACGATCGACAAGGCGAATGTGTTTTCAATCACTTTCAAGTTTCAAGTTTATAGTTGACTGTTTTGGAAATATTTTATTTTTTATATTGAATTGTTAATTATCTACTAAAAGTCGATTACGATAATTTTTATCTTTCATGTTGTATAAAATAGGCTTTCTATTCTTGAATCCATAGTAAAAAATTAATTATTTAAATAAATGATTAAAAATAAATAATAATTAATAATAAATAAATATTAAATATTAAAATTAATAATAAATATATCTAAAATCTAAAATTATTTAACCAAAAATTATACGGAAACAACAAACAACTCTCACCTCACTACAGAAAATAGTGTTAGTCGCACGCGTCAGAAACAAATACATTTTGATAATATTATTATCGCCCGCCAGCCCACATGTTTAACATCCAAATAGGATATTCCATTAATATCATTTTTGAATTTTGTCGTTTCGCCCACCCGCCCCCTTGCACACAAAATCGCGTTCACCGAATTCAAAAATCGTTCCAGCGACCTGCCGTTGACTTTACCGCAATGGTGCGATGATATGCAATGAGTGGCAGGGATGTTTGAGTGGTCATCGAGCGGAGGCTTTGCGTCTGCGGTTTTAATTACAAAATATAATTAATATCACGACAGTAATAACCACACGTTTGACGAAATTCATGAAAAAGTACAAATATTAAATTTGTACTATATCAAGTACGGAATAATATTATAAATTTATAATTATTGCGATGACAAATGCAATAATTCAAAGGCTACATCCTACATGATGTTTTGACACGGTGTGTTAGGTCGTTGGTAAAATATTACACACAGCATAATTTACAAAAATAACAAACACTTTATTATATCACGAATATATTCAATTATTTACTTTGCATAGACCCGCGGGTGGTGTTTACGGCACGACGTGAGTCACAACTCACAAAAAAGAGGACCGGGTCGACGACGGTGTTAGCCGCCGCCGCCGCCGCCGCAGTGGTCCCCATCATCACGTCGCGCGGGGAAACTTCCCCGAACGGACCGACCGGCCGATAAGAGGCGACCGCGGATCGAAGAATGGGTATTTTCAAATCGACGACCTCCTCAATTTATATATTATAAATATATTTTAAATTATTTTTATACTCTGGCGCTATAATAATTATTATCTAATTTTGAGAAATTCGTAAAATGACCTAAATAAAGTACCAACTACATCCACTTTCCAACCGGAAACATAATATGAAGCATAATATGCTCTTCGTGAAAATCGGAGCATTATTTCGGGTAGTAAAAGTGTCTAAAAAAAAAAAAAAAACAGAAAAAAAAAGACACACATTGTAAAACCTAAAACCAATACATTCTTCGCTTCGCTCAGAATCTAAAATAAAATAAATCGATTACGACTTATAAATAAAAGCAATAATTAGCAAATGGTTTAATCGTAATAAAAGTATGTCTATATTTTAGATTCTGAGCGAAGCGATTAACCGAAGAATGAATTAGTTTACAATGATGTGTTTTTTTTTTTTTTTTTTTTTTTATGTCTGAAAACACTTTTACTACCCGAAATAATACTCAGATTTTCACGAATAGCATATGTTTCCGGTTGGAAAGTGGATATAGTTGATACTTTATTAATGTCATTTTTCGAATTTTTCAAAATTGACCCTAAGCGGTAGAAAAAAAATGATGAAAAACTGCATTTTCCACGAAAACTGAAATTTCGACCAATTCGATTTCAATATTTCACGGTAACTTGGGTAATTTTTAAGTTAGAGACTTGAAAATTTTTTTGGAATAATATTGATATAATACTATCCTTGATTATAAATACTACAGATTGCTCACTGGTCGGTTTTTCGACGGCGCTCTATTTGGTCGGGATCGTTAATCGTTATGCAGCGATGCAGGCGCGTGGTAGTTTTGGTCGGCATCGTTGCAATCGCTAGTAGTCGTAGTCGTGGTCACCGGCAACGATGCAACGTGCGACTATTCCGTATCTCGTATTATTCATTGTTCTTCAATATCAATACCTACTATTATTTAATTATTGACATCGAGCAGCGTCTCGAGTTTTCGACGACAGATTGGCGCTTGCATAATTGGCTTTGCTTGTTATCTGTCTATTATAGTATATGTCATAATAATCTATGCCACCAGTGCTGCAGTGATTAATTTACAACTGGTTAACAGTGCATAATGCAAATGCATTATAAGCCCGACTGCCCGAAACTATAGAACACTTGCGCTTTGCTACTCATATTAATTTGTAGTATTTTATTATTATAATAATTTATACTACTGTTTTAAATTAAATTTCAAGAATACACATACCTCACAACTTAACCTACCTAATGTTAATTTTTATGTATATATATATATAGGTATATAAAATAAAAAATCAATAAAATTGTGCCATCGCAAACATGAATAATAAAGTTGTAAAACACTATTTTATAAATTGTGTGTAAAGTAATATATGTAATTACGTAATACAATATATTATTGTACAGTAAAAGGTATTTATAATCAATGCTACTATCTATATGTGATAAAATTTTGGAACCGTTACGTTAATTTTTCTACAAAATATAGGACTTTGAATATTTCGTAAAGTTCTCGTTTTTGTGTATATAATGATTGATAAAATTAGCAATTTTTTGATATTAAGGTCTGAAAATTTTACTCAAGTATATATACATATTACTTAACACCATATCAAAATATTAGAAAAATCTCTATTCTCAATTTTTTTTTATATCCGTTTAAGTTGAAATTTCAGTAAAATCAATATTTAAATTATTTATATGGATTTTTCTTATTATATTACAATATTTTACAATACTAATGTTAAATAAAATTAACAAATTTTTTTTAAAAACTTTGATAATTTAATTTAAGTTGAAATACATTTTACTTAACTCAGTTCCAATTAATTGTGAATTATTACATTTACGGTTATTTTTATAGCTATTTAAAGTATCAAAAAGAAGAGCTGATACTCCTGCCGTATGGGATATAGGTGTGCAAATCATAGCGTTTAATTTTAATTATAATTTGAATCTTGAATGCAATGCAATGATAAATCATTGCATTTGAAAAAACTATTTTGAGTGAAGTTCTGTCAGATATTGAAATATAGTTATTTAGGTGACAAGGGATTTTATGAGCATTTATATAGAACTTAGAGCTTAGAGACTTTAAAATTGTATAGGGTGTTCATTTATGTACTATATGTGTGATAAAAATTTCCGTTTTAAATATTAAAAAAAAAAAATGTCAAAATTTGAAAAAATACCTACATTATCATTTATCTGACTGAACTTCGCTCAGACTCGTTTTTTTCGAATGCAATGGTTTATCATTGCATTCAAATTCTAATTAAAATTAAACGCTATGATTTGCACACGTATATCCCATGGGGCAGGAGTATCAGCTTTTCTTTTTATAAATAATAATATTATATTATGCATAATATTCTTATAAAATAAAAACATCAAAGGTTAAGTAAAACGCCAAACGCAGAAGAATTATAAAATAATAATTAAAAACTCAGATAGAAACAAATAGAAATATTTTTAATTGATCTCGATTCGCGACGACCGAATGTAGGAAGTGGCGGAAGACACTATACCGGCGACCGACCTCGTGAACGGTAATTTCTCTGTGACAATATGATTACCACTAAGAATATAACGTAAAATATTAATAATAACATTATAGAACAAAATGTGAATTTTGTTATAATTAATGGTTATTAGTTTTTAATTAAATATTTATTAACGGCTACATTTTATAGCTTAGACTACTAGTACTCGAATCATAATGAATAATATAATATTGTATATTTTGTACGTAATCATTATTAATAGGCATAAAGATGAACGATTAAACTTAAGGCGGTTGGAAGTCGATATTATTTTCAAGCATTTAGATCAATAAGCAAAGTAATAATTATTAATTAAGACCCTTCCAATTGTTAAAATTGTCAAAAAATATTTGAACTTGTGAACCTTTTTTCTATGTTATGTAGGAAATAATTTTTAATTTTTTTTATTTTATGTTTTTTTAATATACAAATTAAAATTAGAAAAATCTGTAAACTTATAATATGTTATATTGGATGATCCAGATATAATATTCAAAATCGATTTCCTACATAACGTTATTATATTATTATATAAACATTCATTATATTAAACTTAGAAATTTACTCACAAGTAAAAAGTATTTCACATAACGCTGGTAAAATTATTAGAAATATTATCTAGTAAGTAAAAGTTTTATTTGAGTGAAGTATAAAGTTTTAATTTGTATATTGATTGGAAGCGGCTATTTATTAAGGAGTAATGTATAGGCAATATTATAATTTTTCTCGTTACGCAGTGTGTTTGCGTGAAACGTAAGTGATCATTAGTCATTAGTGTGAGTAAGATTGTATAGTATACAGGAAATACCTATTATACGGGTTAGAAATACACTAACGGTCACACGAGCATGCACATGTCATTGTTGGACTACTAAAATTATATTTGATCTGAATAACTATTTAAAAGCATCAAAAGCGGAAGAAAAATTAACATAATTTCGATTATTCAATTTTAATTTTGTAAACATATTTAAATTCGTAGCCCTCTTTTCTACGTTATGTAGGAAATCGATTTTGAATATTATATCTAGATCGTCCAATATAACATACTATAAGTTTACAGATTTTTCTAATTTTAATTTGTATATTAAAAAAACATAAAATAAAAAAAAATAAAAAACTATTTCCTACATAACATTTTTCAAAATTAAAATTGAACAATTGGAAGGGTGTTAATTAATAATTATTTTTTTGCTTATTGATCTAAATGCTTGAAAATAATATCGACTTCCAACCGCCTTAAACACGTGCCTATGCAATATAAAGATGCGATTATAATACGAATGCGTCTGTAAACGCACGGTCAACGCGACTGTAGCGGTGCGATCGAAATTTTTTTAAATGAAATATAATTTAACAGTAAAAAAAATATAAATAATATTTTTTGCCTCGAGACCAACGCGTCTCGACTGCCTCCGCTCGGTCATGATCGCGAGGCTAGAGACGCGTTCAAAGGAATCGCACCTTAAAACTTAAATTTAAATAATACACTTTTTGGTATATAGTATTAATAAATTCACGACGTTATAGAAATAGTTATAGTAAAAAATTTAAGTAACAAATATTTTATTCGTAAACAATAATAATAAAATATTCTACATCTGTATAGAGTACCTATATAATCAACTTACATAATATTATAATTATTATCAACTACTATTATACGAATATGGTGCGCTTTACAGTAAAATAAGTTTCCGAATACATTATTGTTAAACATAAGCATTTTTGTAAAAAAAAAAAAAAGAATAGTGAATTTCGAATTTATTTTTATTGTGAATATAGTATGCACGTTTAGAGAAAATGAATATATAAAATTTAAAAATAATACGACTTAAAATAAATATAAAACTACTATTTATGTACTCGTATATTCTATTGTAACATTTACTTTAAAATGACTGACATTCAGTAATGACGTGTTAATTTAAATTTTTAGGTAAAACAATACATTAAAGCAGTCTATTTTTGTCTAAATTAGTATAAACTTATCATGGCTC
>JAIUCT010000081.1:29632-80658 GCA_021307375.1 Tetraneura akinire
CATGGCTCATATAATATGTCGCCTCATTCAAACAGTCGATCCAACGACCAACGATTCATAGCCACAATCGAAAATAACGAACAGCAACAATATCTAAATTTTACTACATCATCGACCATCACGCACATAAAATATTTGTTGGCATTACGTGTGTTAATCATACGTTCAGGGCCGGCCCAATGCGGTAGCAAAATAGGTAAACGACTAGGGCGGCAATATTTTAGGAGCGGCATAAATAATGTAAGTGCGAAAAAAATTGAAATTTGGATAAAACATTTTATAAAAATGTTTATATTAAGCGTATAAAACAAAGTTTAGTTTGGAAAAAAATCCGTTCTGACATAGGTTTCAATGAGCTATTAGGAGAAGCGAAGCTACTCGTATAGCTCAGGGGTGTCCAACCTTTTGTGATGACTGGGCCACATCATATGGGTAGAAATTGTTGTGGGCCACATACTTTTTAATAATTATACATACAAATTTAATGATTAAATTATATTCTATAATACAACAATACATTTTTTATATAATTTTACAATAGCGAATAATAAGCAGAAGTATTAATATTTAATTGTAATTACATGAAAAAATTTATTTATTAATAATAAAAAAATAAAATAAAAAATAAGAAATAAAACTAATGTGATTTTTCTCATAATATTAATATATTTTATACAACTTTAAATTGAAGTAAGGACCGCATCAAAATCTACCATGGGCCACATTTAGCCGGTGGGCCGCGGGTTGGACACCCCTGCTATAGCTGCTGAAATAGACGTTGAAGCGTCTTTTGCACAACACGTTTCTATTCGTCCCCGAAAAAAGAAAACAGTATTTTTTTTTCTTATGAAGAGCCTGATGAACTTATAGTTGATTAAAAAATTAAATTTAAAGTTGAATTGTATTTTTATATATTGGATGTAGCAATCAATTCCCTCGAAGAAATATTTGAACAATTGCATGACCACAGTGATAATTTAAAGTTTTTATATGATATAAGGATTTTAAGAAATATGTCAAAAAAGGATATTATGAAAAATTGTAAGGATCTTCAAAATTTACTCTCAGAAAATGGTAATATAAATAATACAGATATTGATGCAATAGAAATGACAGAATATGAATTAGTAGCAGTGTTTGAATTATTAAAAACAAATAGTACTCCATTAGAAGTATTACAATTTATAGTAAATAATAATAATTTTACTCCAAACGTAGCTATAGCGCTACGTATTATTTTTCAATACCAGTATCGGTTGCATCAGGTGAAAGAAGCTTTTCGAAATTGAAGATAATAAAAAACTATTTAAGGACAACAATGAATTAAGAAAGACTAAGCGATCTTGCTACAATTTCAATCGAAAGAGACGTAATGAAAAATATTAAATTTAAAAATTTATTGACACAATTTGCACATAGAAAGGCGCGCAAAATTAATTTCGTGTAATATAAAATTTTAATGTTTATATATTTTACTTTTTTTTAATATTAATAATAATAATTATTATATGTTGATGATATGAAATATTACAATTAACATGTACCTATATACATTTAATAAATTTTGTCTAAATAAAATAATACAATAAAATATAATTTTTATGTCATCTATAGTTTGTATTTATATATAGTGTCCTTGAATATTACACATATACTACATTTAAATTTAAACAAAATATTATTTTCATTTATGATGTTGATTAGTGAAATTAGTGAAATTAGGGGGCGGCTAAACAAGTATTTGCCTAGGGCATCAAGATACCTCGGGCCGGCCCTGCATACGAATATAAATCGATGCACTGAAAGTGGCACATTATTAATATTATATTTTTGATATAATTGCAGAACATAATGCTCGGAAATACAATCGAAAAGTATCTGTTGAAAATAGGATATTTTAAACTGTCAGTCTGTCAAGAGAATTTAAATTTAAAATAATAATGTTATTTTGTTAGAACAAATAAAACAACCCCACAATTGGTTGAGAAAATGTAATTTAGAATTTTTGAAAAAATATATAACATTTTTTCATTTTTGTCATTCTACTACAAAGCGAAATCATTTGATGATTTTTTTTTTGTGAATCTTTATGTTGATTAAAAAATTAACATTTTTATAAAAGTCATTATTCATTTAGGTACCTAACTCGTACTTATAAACTAACAAAATTACAAAATGTTATATTGGTAGATACTTAGTAGTATACAGTGGCGGTCAAATGATTTTGTTATGGGGGGATGTGGCTGATTTTTTATTTTTTTAACACGCTAACCATAAACTAATACTGCCATCTAGTATTGCTAGTCGTGCCACAAATATTTATAATTTAAAATTTAAAATTTACTTTTTATATTATGTATTACTAATTAAATTAACAAATGTTTGTATTTGGAAACGTCACACTCATATTATTCCTAGTGGATTTTTCCGTTAGATAAAGAAACCATTGCGAAAAATACGATAATTAAAATAAAATATATTTTATACATATTTATACTCTTAAATTTTTATTCGTAAAATCATAATAAAATTTAAAAAATCACTCATTGCATTTCTAATCAATTTGTTTTATATTGTTTTATAAAATTACCCATCATTATGGTCTATGATAATTTATTATAATAATTGTAAATGTACCCAAATTAGGTGATATAAACAGTATGTAGCCATAGTGCCACCCAGTTAAAAGTTAAGTTAAAAGTTAAGTTAAGTATTTCCTTAAAATATGCTCTGGAACCTGCTGATGACATAGGTGGTCAAAATGTATTAATACGTTTCGGCCGCCGATGCACTTGATCAAAGGAAGAATGTTGTTAATTTGTTATTGAATATTCACGATAATCGAACAAGGTATAGGGTAATTTCCGTATATTTAATATAAACGACTAAATATTATATTATAATAATAATAACAGCTTTATTTTAGATATGAGTCTAGTCTAGATAGTAATAATTAATAGGTATACGCTATGTCGCTATGGCTATAAACAGTGACACAATGTAAAATAATATAGTCATTACTTTTTACTTATTAGTCACATGGACATATTCTGTGGAAAGTTGATTATATGCTTTATAGAAAAAAAATAAAATTTAATGCATAATAATACAAAATAATGTACAATACGCATAAATGTAATAACTTATTATTATATATATTATAAAAAATTCGTGGGGGGATCTATCCCCCTCATCCCCCCGTTTGACCGCCACTGGTAGTATAAATAAAGTTTATTATAGGTACATACTTAGTAAGTGTATGGAAGTATGGAACCATTTATATGAAGCTATGAAAGTACGTTTTTCCAATTTATTATATGAAAAAATAAGAAATAAAATAATATAGGGAATTAATCAAAATATTGCAGCTTTTTGATTCTACTTGCATATTATGTAGCCATGCAGGTTTAGTATATAGGTAGGGTAGATATTACAAAGTGTTTATAATTAAGTTATCATAGAAGAGTTGAAGTTTTAACGTTTAAACATTTTAGTATTTAGTTGGGACTTTTGATCCTAAAACTAATAATACCTAATTAATATTACAGATATGTTTGGGTGGGTATTTTATAACTACAAAACTTTATAACTTAACTAGTCAACTCTATTATTTTCTGCATATTGTCATACTTACGATTGATGTTCAACAAACTAATAAACATACAATGTAAATATTTGGGTAATATACACAAGTGTGAACATAATATATGAATTTTGGATAGTTAATAATTTAATATATTTGGGTGTCCATAGTATCATGCTAAAAGGTTTTATAAACAAATTAAAATTGTGTACATCAATAATTTCAACAAAATAATTTATTCCTCAAATTATTGATCGCTATTTAGTTGAAAACGGTTGAAAATATAATATAAATAATATAAAATAATATAAAAATAATAATATTATCATTATAATTATTATAATTATTATTATTTATCATCGTCTTCATCATAATCGTGACTGTACGTATTAAGAACTAATAAGTAATGAATAATAATTATTTATAAATAAATATATTAAATAATATTATGTCTATATGTTTTATCAAATGCAACTATATATTTATTGAAAATGTAATGATTAATACTCGTAATGCCATTTTAGATAAAAATAATTATATTTTACAGATTAGACAATAAAATGATAAAATAATATAATTAATATAATAATATATTTATTTATAATTAGGTACTCTTACCTCATTGCCTACCTCATTATTTACCTTATTATCTCTATAATAATTATAATATAATATGTACATATAGAACCTATATCTCATTAAAAGATGGAAATCATGCATAATATTAATACTTGCATTATTTTTAATTTTATATAATTTTTAAATAAAACGAAGAATACATCGTATATGATTTATTATATTAAAAATTATATTAATTAATTTATATTAATATAAAATTATTAATGTTTACTATATGATATACGCATTTGTCACATATGATAAGAAAAACATTTTGTGTAGAAATAAATGTTCTCAAATAGGGTAAGATACATTGGCAAATTTGAGGGGTGGTTGATAGGGCGATCGCCCCCTTGGACCGAGTTTTTTTTATGTTTTATTGATCTTAATGAGGTAGAATAACAAGAAAAAACAAATACTTTTAAAGAAATAAATATTTTTAAAATTCGCCCCCTCTTGGATGACCTCTAGATATGCCTTTTTATTCTATCCTAAAAAATTTAATATTTTGTATTTATATGTGTAGTCATGTGACATGTAGAAATTGTATAGATATCCAATTATACTTTATTACTTTAATTTCGAAAATTGTTACACACAAAAGTTTTCAATTGTTACTTGTTAGATATTTATTATTTATAGTAACTAATCATCATCGGCACCAAAATTTACTAAGTAGAAAATATACACAGCTTTTTATATTACCTATGTTATATAAATATTATTTATAACGAACATATATTAATTTTAAAGGTATATATCAAAAGTACAAAAATAAAATTTAATTCAAGGTTATAAAGAAATATTTATTCGTAAAAATAGTGTATACATCTACATAACATAAAAAAGATAAATACATTTTTTTTTATATTACGTTTGAATTTCCTACTGAAAAACCATTATTAAACTTCTTATTATACTTTAAAAAATACAAATAAGTAATTTCAATTCATTATTAAAAACATTAATTTTAAATGCTGTTATATATGCTTATGAAAATATATGACCTTATATATAATGTTCATTAATCTTTCAAATTGGAAATTTTAGTAAAATTATATTATTGTTATTATATCAATAAAATATGTGTATCAGAACTTATTATAATGAAACAAACATAAATATTAATTAAATGTATTATAATTATAATAATAATAATAATAATAATAATAATAATAATAATAATAATAATAATAATAAATATAAATTTTTATGCTAGCCGTTTTAGCTAAATACGTATTATATAGATTTTAAAATAGTATAATTGCAATTTTTTAATTTTCTACACATGTTTAATTTTGAAATATATAAAATATTATGTAGAAATCATATCTGGAAAATAATAATTAATCAACTTAGTACCAATAAATCGTAATACATGTATTTATATAATTTCTTGTACCTATCTAATTGATGTTTTTAAATTGGTTATTTTAAAATATATGTGCACGTTTCATGTTGTATGCAGTATGCACGTATGAATTAGAACAGTAAAGTTAATTTTATACAATTTATTAACATCACAGTCGATGATAATGTTTTCATAAAACAAACAAAACTATATTATATAAGTTACTTAATTAACTAACGAACACATTTGTACAGTGTAATTTATTTTGCGACCTTTATGGCTTATCAAAGTATGATCTTTTTTCTATGATATTCATTTATAAATTGCATATTTTATTTTGCATTGAACCTTATACATTATAATTACTATAATCAGACATCGTTATAGGTATTTTTTTTTTTTTATAAAATATTGATATAAATATTATAATTTTATTAATTTGAAGTTATTAATGTTATTAATTTATAACAGTACACTATACACGCTTTATACATAAATAATTTGCTCTTCATTATTTTTATTTGTCTACAAAATTATTAATAAAATTTATTTAATTTTGTTTATATATTATAGACTATAGTGTTATGATGAATTATTTAATTTTATTCTTATATTTGACTGCATTTTGTTATTTTTCTTGTAAGTATTGGCATAAAAGATTTTATTCAATTTTAATATTTATTGTATTCTTTAGCTGAAATCAATGCTGTATGTCTTGATAGTAGTGGCCGGATATTCAATGAGGGTGAACATTTTGTACCAGCTCCAGAAACGTCATGTGCTCTATGCATATGCAATGAATCTGCACCGAAAAATTGTAGAAGTTTACCATGTCCTATTCCACAAGTAGATAAAAATAATTTTAATTTTAATTTTCTTAAAATACAAAATTTGTAATTAATAATTACATTAAAATTATTACTAAATGCCTTTAAACTTATCTGATATAGGCGATATCAAATTTATATTAAAATATGTTTACTCTAAGTAGTTTAGATTATTAACCTTGATTCAATTTTATTTATATATAGGGTTGCAATTCATTCACTGTTGGAAATGGATGCTGTAAATTTGAATGTTTAGATAAATATTACAACAGATTAGCATTAGATCAAAATTTGATAAATTCCATGTCAAATGCTAGCAGTAAAATAACCAATTATAATTTGTTAATATTTATAATTTTACGTTGGTTTTTAAAATATATATGAACTTATATAATGTAGAAAAAATAGTAAACATTTATAAATTTTATATAGTTATAGTATAATATATAGAATTATAAATATTGCTTTCATTTGTAATTATTATGATAATAATCTTTACAATATAATTTAATTATATATTTGGAAAATAAATTTTTTTTTTAAATTTAAACATTTAAATATATTTTGTACTAAATATTATGCATTTAAATTTTTTTTAATTATATTATTTTAATTTTATTATTTATTAATAATAAATCCAAATTACGTTTATTCCACGTTTCTATGTAATTTTTACCAACCCAATGATGTGGTTTAGTAAGTTATATTAAATAGGGATTAACGTTAATAGCATAAATATAGTTATAAATATAATATGTGAATATTATTAGGAAAATATCAAATAGGTAACGTTAATATTTGCACCGTAAAAATAATATTTAGATAATTTTAAATGTGGCGTAATTAAGACTTTATTTTTTTTTTTGGGGGGGGGGATATACATTAAAATTTAAAAATGTATATTACTAATACACATAGAAATTATATATTAAAATATATAATGTTATAAATTATTTATATTAATCAGAATTCAAGTAATTTTCACTATATACCTGTATAACATATTATATTTTATAATATTTATTTATTTTATATATAGGTACATACATTTTATAGGAACTGTTACGTTAATTTTTCTACAAAATATAGGACTTAGTGTTGAATAACGAAGTTCAAGCGATAGTATTGAATTTTGATTAAAATTTAAATGCAATGATAAATTATATTACATTACATAATACATACAATTGCATTACATTCGAAGATACGATTATGATCAAAGTTCATCAAATAATATATGTATGGATTACAATTTTTACATTTATGAATCTCTAAGTTCAATATAAATAGGTACATATTATTATTATTATAATATTTTATAATACATTAATACATGATATAGGTACGTAACTAGATAAGTACATATAATTTAATATTTAATGGGAATTAATGAATTATTATTTATTATTACTAATTTTCATTTATAATTAATATACCTTTAATCTTTATATACGAGTATGTTATCGGCAATATGTATAATTTCATTATAAACAATGTCTAGGCATCTGGCATCCTTAAATATAATGCCGGTTATTGCCTATAGGTATTATTATATACCTATATTTTCTGGGCATTGTAATATACGAGTATAATGCCTAAACAAGTTTAGTCAAAGTATTGAAATCAATTTTATTATAATATACAAATTACAAAATAATATTTTTTATTAATAATTAATTAGCATTAATTAGGTACTATTTGTTACAACACATTAAATTAGAATAACATCGCAAGTGCGAGTAACACTTATAATAAAGTTATAACAGATTATACGAGTATAAATGTTAAATACGAGGGGTGTAATCGGCGCGTCATCCGTGAAAGCTACGAGCTGTTGAGCCTTGAGCACCGTAACCAAGGCATCGCGACAGCGATGGGTGACCGGGCGATGCGAAACAGCTTACCGTCTCGACTACTACCCCTCCCCCTTCCAGGCACGGCAGCAACCTATAAGGTGCCAAATAAAAATTCTGCCAACAAGTATCCCCGGTGCCACACGAGGAAAAATATTCGAAATAGAGAAAATTTTATAATAAAAAAAAACTATTTAGTTTTATATAATCTAAAATTATTTGTATATGTTAAAAAATTGTAAATACCCTTATGGGGGCCGGTGGGGTTTCAGGGATCAACTTTTGAAAATCAAATGGTAACCCTTATTTTTTATACATTCATTAGGTATATAATATTATTTTTGAAAAAAATTTTGGTGGTAAAATTTTTTTTTCATATTTAATATTCTTAATATGAGAGTGATTTGAAGTTTTTTATAATATTGTAATTTTATAATAGTTCAATATAGGTAGCGTGGAATATTTTGCTGATGGACTCCCATGCGAGAACATAGGCAATAAAAATGCAAGCCCGCACATTACAGTTGGTGCCGCGCCGTGATGTCTGTGAGATTGAACCATATTTTAATATTATAAGTTTATATTTTAACTTGTTTTTGCTGGTTTTTATTACTAACCTGTACAATAATACATAATAGATTAATAGGTATATAACGGCTATAATTTTCGGAGAAAAACCTAGCTATGATATACTTATATCATATATATATCATATATATTACTATTTTATAGATATACCATTTGATGATTTTCAAAAGTTGATCCCTGAACACCCCCCATTAAGGGAATCTAAAATTTTTAACATACATATAATTTTAGATTATATAAAACTAAATAGTTTTTTTTATTATAAAATTTTCTCTATTACGAATATTTAAAGAGAAAATTGCTGTAACGTGAAATTCTGATCACTCTGTATTATATAACATTTACAGGTTAGGCTCAAACGATAGGGAAATATCTATAATAATAAAATTATATTACATTATAATTTATAATATTGTGATTTATCTTTATCATGTCTATGCAAAAATGTTTGAACATCGATATTCGATGTATCGATAAATATATTATTAAAATATCGACGAATTCGATGTATCGGTTAAAAACCATCGATATTTAAAAACATCGAAAATATATTATTTTTGTTATCCTTATCAGTTAGGCAGTTTAATAGATTTTGCAGTGGCGCGTTTCCGGGATGTGATTTCCTCAAAATCAAGAATTAAACTAATATTTTAAAGTTATCAATATTCTAACATCATATAATGCGTATTAATAAATACAGTGTTAATAATACTTGATTTTATCTTAAATATTTTACAATTTAAGTAGAAATATGAAAATGTCGGGGAGGGTTTAAACTTCTAAAAAGCCCCCTCAAATACGGCCTTGAAAGGAATGATTGGAAAGTATGGCAATAAAATAATATAAATAAAAATCATAAAATTCTAATCATATAAAAAAAAAAAACATCGAACATTAACATCGATATTGATATCGATTAATCGAAATAAAATTAATTGATGTGAATCATCGATATATCGAACTAAAACATCGATGTTTTATGTCCATCCCTGTCCCTATATTATATAGTGTGTCATTCCGTCATGTGTGTATTTGTTGCATGCATAATATAATATGTGAATATCATCATTCATCAGATATTCAGATGTTATTGCAAATTATTAATGGTGATTGCTAATAGAACGTCATCACATTATGACTGTAATACTATTGAAACGTTGACACTTGACCGCGTATTTTATGAAGACACAATTATCAGTGATGTGCAACTTCATAATGTAGTATTAATATTGTATTATTATTATTATACAATTTGTATTTATTTATTACTTATTTGTACCTATGTATTATGTATACCAATACCATATTATATTGTTCTATGCAAATTGCATATTTATATATTTATTATAGATATCTGTATCACCTAGTGATAAATAAAAGTTTATATTAATAAATAATAACAAAATTTATAATATAACATCATGGTTTTAACTTTTAAATGAACAATCAATTCCATTGAGATTTTTATATTCGTGTGAAGATACCTCCATAGAAATTGAACACGTTACCATTGATAAAAAAAAAAAAATAGTTTAAACATTAAACCATGTGTATTATGTCACATATAAAAGACATATTAAGGGGTATCTACAAAATAAATGACAATTATTTATACAGTAAACAAGGCAATGTAATTTATAATATGAAATATTATGAATTACATTTATTTCATGTCCATAAATTATTAATTACTCAATAAGAATATATTACACATCACAAAATTTTGTTTTATATTTTCTATGATTTGTTTAAATTTCTATTTTACCATATTACCTATAATTAGAGATTTCTAAACATTAAAGAATATTTGTTGGTTTTGGTTGTAAAAAAAATTATAAATTAATAGAACATTGTTAATAATAAAATAATATAATATAATAGACAACCTCAAAAAAATGTCTTTATTTAATGAATAGTATTTAAATAGCCAGTGATGGAGAGTATCTCTTCACTTTGGTTAACACATTAAACATTTGCATATTCCTTTTAATAATTAATTAATTACATATTTTTATTATATTATATTAATACTTTATTTTCATACAAATACTATTTTTTGTAAGTAAATTATACAATATTATTTGTTTCACATGCAGATACAATATACTATTATATATTAAACGTGCCAAACAATAATTTATTATTATTTTTAAATAACAATATGCAATATAATAATAATAAGTTAATCACTTTTACAAATATTTTTAAGTTTCGATATGAGTTAATTAATAACTTTACATAGAAAATACAAATTATGTTAAAATAAAAGAATAATATTATAACTAGTTAATGAAAACAAGATATTTATAAATATTTACTTAATGCTTAAACAATAATATGTGGAAAATAACACACTTTAGTAATGAACTATAAAATGACTAGGTAGGTAAACAGTTGTTATTGGTGATTTTTGGTTTACGCTATTACCAAGTGCATTCTACAAATCTGCAACAAATTATTAAAACTTAAAGTATAAATAAAAATTACTAAGGATAAAACAAGTCAATACTAAATAGAAATATTATGTTTACTAAATGGTCAATGTATTTGAATATTTGGGTTTGATAAAATAATTTTTATATTGACAGCAGCTAGTGAACAAATATGCAAGTAATTTAATATACTATAAAATATAACATATTTCAATTATTTTATAATAAAATATATTAAAAATTAGTATGAGATACATTACATACTTACGTGAACCTTAATATTTAATTATTTAATGTACAGTTTCCATGTCACCCAAGAGGTATGTACAAGCTTGTTTCTTATTTTTTCATTTATTTATTAACTCTGAGCATATAAATTTACGTATTATATGTGCTCAATTACCAGTGTATTCTAGGAAAATTCCACAAGTGCATCTAATTTGCACACTGCTTTTACTCCTGTATATGTGCACAATTTATACATTCAGTTTTCAGAGTTAAACAGTGGCGAACAGATCCCCAGTAGGCCTATAAAACACCGCTCAAATGTAATAAGGTTTTCAACATAAGAAAAAAATTAGAGTAGTAATGCATTAATGTCAAAAATTTGTTTACATAAATATCACAGGTAAATCACACATAATATGATTACTTATTATTATTTTGAAAGTTATTAATGCATTATCAACACTATTTCAATTTCTCAATACATAAACATCAACCTTAATTACACTATAGTATAAATAATATTTTTAATAATCTAACAGTGTTATTTAATATATTTACTCAATTACTTAAACACAATCCACAAATTCAATTGTAGTCTGAATGCGTTTTCTCATTGGTCGGTAAACACAAGATATGTATCCACCTTGTGCAGGACTCACATTGGACCAAAGTACTGCCCTCTGAAGCATCGTCACAATAATTTTGTCTGAAACTACCTTCATATTTGCCACGAATAAGACAATTATTTTTCATACAAATTGACCTTGATAATATGTCCTGTAATATTTTTCAAAAACAGTTTGAATTATGCATGAATTATTCTCTTATTACTCATTAATTGTTTGGCAAAATACAACATGAATACACAATTATATTCATCACCTTGATATGGTATATCTATATATAAATCCTGCCATTTATATAAATAACTGATTTTGTTTGTTTTGAATTTCACTCGTCTGGTATGTTACTTAGTACATCTAAAACTTTATTCTTCAAATAGTTCCTTTTACCTGGATCATTGTGATTGGTTTTGATGAAATTTAAATAACTTATAGTTTTTTTTTTAATAAAATAAACATACACCATTGTGCAATGGTTATATTCTAATAAAAATATTATTAAACTGGATGAATCGATCTATTCAAGTCTCTCTGCCACAGAATTCACAATACATCTACAAAATATTAAACATTAATAAGATTGATTCACACAATCCAATTTTATTTTATTTTTTGATACCCATATCCTTAAATTTATTTCCTTGAATATTTGTAACAAGCACCATATTTCTGTATTCTGTAACCAAAGAGTATTAGTACTACCTACAGTGTTTAAACATCTAAAGTCTAAAGAAGTAATTTCTACTTTATTTCCAAAACATATTCGTGCTACCAGGTATTTCTCAATTCCACGATAACATTGCATGTAATAGGTGGAATCTTTCACCAATTTGCTCGTATGGTATTTACCTATTGGCAAATTTTTATAGGAAAGTTCCCATACAACTGTATGACAGTTCGCATGCGTTACATTCATCTGATACCACAGGTTGGGTATCACAATCCACAGCAGTTATATTTGGAATAACATCTGCAATCAAACTTTTTCTATAAGATGGAATTTCATTATTAATTTGTATGATTTTATTATCATCAGTACCATCAATATTTTTATTAGGGCTCGGATTTAAATACTGTTTCTTTACCATTCCAAGCTTTTGAAGTACCATACATAAATGCCCAATTAAAATCAGTAACTACATTTTTAAAAGGAGGCCACAACCTCGGTTCTTCTTGGACCATAAGATCTTTAACCATGTCAACCACATAATTACTGTGTCTCTATCATGCGTTGCATTTACCATATTATATAGGTAACTTACCAGTTATAGGGTATAGTCTATTTGACCTATGCGTATCACACACGCATAATAATAAAGTTGTTTTTATTGAATTTTGAGGAGGCTGTACAACTATTCTAGTTGAATCTACGTGAATAGTCGATATTTCACTTTTCTTCGATAATTTCCATTTCATATTTGATGTTGCTCTAAATGACATTAAATGGATTTTGAACTTTCATATTTAACCATGGATGTTTTTCAGCCATTAATATCATATCTTGATTAAAATCACCTATCAATAGTTGTTCACTTTTTAACTTCCTTAATATTTTAGGAGGTTTACCGATTGTAAATTTCCATATATTTTCAATTTTACAAGTGAAGCTGAAAAAATGCATTATTGTCTATATTTAAAACCACTCTTCTCTTTCATTATTTCTCCAACAATTATTGTTTCATCTCCTCTATCTCTAACCTGAGTGACTCTAATTAATGACTGAAATGTATACTTGTGTTATTAACTTCAACAATTGCTTCTTCATTAATGTATAGTATTAGTTCAATTTTTTTGCAATATATATGCTTACAATACATCTTCATCAACTTTTCACATTTCAAGTACTCCAACTTCTTTATGTACATTATACAAGTATTATTTATTTCTTGGAGATGTTTTCTCAATATGCCTGGATACCTAAAACATTTAAATTATAAATATTATGGGTTAATAATTATTATTAAAAATATATTATGCTATTAAATCTGTTACTAATTGAAAATGATTTATGAGTACTTGTATGTTTATAAATTGTAAATGTTATAATGCAGTAAAATATTAATTTGCTTACTAACCAAATGAAAGTTTATATTATTTTATGGTTTTAAGAATTAAAACATAATTAACCAAGTTCATTATAATAAGTATACTTATTGTTATTGTATTTATTATTTAATATTTATCATTACACATAAAATAAGACAATTAATTAATATATATACAGGGATGGGCAGTATCATTGATATATGTATTGAAGATATGTATCAAAGATACAATTTATCTCAATATCATGTATCTTTTTATGAATATAGATTCATGATACTTCAAAAATATAATTATGTTTATATACGTACGTAATGTACTAATAATCGTATTATAATATCATTATATCACGTAATAAAAATAAAACAACAATTTTGATTTTTGATTTTTGATATTTTAAATGAAATTAAAATATTATTTATTTAATTAAATTTTAATGTAAATAAATTGCATCTTGAAAATTTAGTTTAACCTATTAATTTTGTCAATTACCGATAACACGTGCGACGTGACGGCAATATAAAATCTATAAATCAATTTCTAATGTTCATCTAAGCTATTATCGGCAATACGGCGTTTCAGGAATTTGGATATGAAAATCAATGCAATCTGATAGAAATAGATTCTGACGGCGAAGGTAATTATAACAAGTAAAATAATTTTTAGGTGTATTCCCATTTATATTATTATTATTTTAATTACATCTATACCTAAATTAATTTTTTTTAGAAAATGAAGATTTATATATATATATTATCATAACTGAATGTTATTGATTATTATTCATACTTAATTTCTTTAAATTTATATCCAACTTTCCTATAAAATAATTTATATAATATACATTATGCACACAAACTTACATAAATTAAATATTTTTATTTTTTATTTACATTGTAACATGTTATATCTTATATGTTATGTTGTATATGTATATATTTTTTTTAATGTATTATTATTTATAATATAATAATGTTTATTGTTTAGTAAGATTTTTTCATAAAATTGTAATAGGAGTAATAATAATCTCATTATAAGATAAAAATTATATCTTTGAAAGTAAAAGTATATTGTATCTTTGATACTCGTATCTTATATCTTGTATCATCTAAATAAATTAAATGTATCATGTATCTTCTATCAAGATACTTATAATGAGTGTATCATGATCATGTATCAAGATACTTTTTTTTTAGTATCTTGCCCAACTCTGTATTTATATATATATATACTTATTTAAAAAATTGGTGAAATTAATTGTTTTTGTTTATTTAATACATTGATCTAAATTCTATTTTCAATTTTATAAAATACCTAATGGTTTAAATAAATCTTTCATGCCTTCATTGCCTTATATATATTTATGTAATGTTTCTAATGCAAGTGTCACTCCTTGTAATGGTGTATTTGTAGGTCTTCATTACCTTCGTCCAATATATCGTATTTATATTGTAACTAGTCTTATCTTGGGGACAGTTTGTAAACATTATGGATGTTATATAATAATTTTTTTATTTAGTTTTAGTGCAGTACTGCAGTTCGCACGATACCGTCGATCGGCGCGTTACAAATTATTATACCGCGAATTTTAATTATCAATAAAATATTAAACAATTAGCGAAAAAGAAGAATAAGTATTATTTAATCAAAAATAAATTAACTATCTTCTTCCCTCGATTACAACACGAAACACCAAAGTTCTGAAAATTACCAATATGCTGTTATAACGAATTTAAGTACCTAATTAAATTGTATAGGTGTCATGACATATAACAAATACCGGTGAGTAAATTTCACATAACACCAGCTCTAGAAAAATCTCAAGTTTCAAATTTTATTTATAGGTCTTTTACGTTGAAATTTTAGTAAAATCGATATTTAAAGTATTTATATGGATTATTTTCTTATTATATTAATATTTTACAATAATGTTATGTAAAATTGACAAAATAAATTTGAAAAATTTAGAAAATTTTATTGAATCATCCTTACGTATTGTTTAACGTATTTACCGAATATTACAAAAATATAAATTATCATTTTTTTTTTTTTTTTTAGCATTTAAACGTTGAAATTTAAGATACAATTAATATTTAAACATTTAAAGTATTTACCAATATGCATTTCTATCTTATTATATTTCAATATTTTATAATAATATTAAATAAAATTGATAACAATTTTTTAAAAATATTGAAAATTTTATTGAAGCTCAAATACATTTTACTTAATTCAGTTACAATGAATTGTGATTTATACATTTACGATTTTTTTTTTTTTTTTATAGCTGTTTAAAGTATAAAAAGGAAGGGAAAGGATACTGGTGTATAGAGGATAGTGTTGAATTTTTATTAACATTTGAATGCAATGATAAATCATTACATTCGAAAACGATTCTGAGTGAAGTACTGTCATATTTGGCTATGGGAGTGACTCATTTAGGGGGTTTATGATCAATTACGTATATTTATTTGAACGTAGAGACTAATAAAGTAATAAATATAAAAAGAGATGAGATACTGGTGTTGAATTCTTATTAACATTTGAATGCAATGATAAATTATTAAATTCGTGAAAACGATTTTGAGCGACTTTCATCAGATAATATATGTACCGATTAAAATTTTTACATGAATCTATAAGTCTACGTTCAATATAAATAATTTATCATAAAATATCTTAATGAGTCACCTAAAAATGACGTTTTTTCGTCATTTTTGGTCGTTTTTCTGTCGCGTAGTGTCAATTATGAGAAATTAGAAAAAATATTTAAATGAAGTACCAACTACATCCACTTTCCAACCGGAAACGTATGCTATTCTTAAAAATCGGAATATTATTTAGGGTAGTAAAAGTGTTTTCAGGCATAAAAAAAAAAAAAAGAGCTGATACTCCTGCCGCACAGGATACAGGTGTGCGAACCATAGCGTTTAATTTTAATTAGAATTTGAATGCAATGATAAACCATTGCATTCGAAAAAACGATTCTGAGCGAAGTTCAGTCAATTATAATTTTCGTTTGAACTGAAAATATCAATTTAAAACAGCTATAAAAAAAAATTGAGATTAGGGATTTTTCCAATATTTTAGTATGATGTTAAGTAATATGTAAGTATACTTCAGTAAAATTTTCAGACCCTAATACCAAAAATTGCCTATTTTATCAAACATTATATACGTAAAAACGAGAATTTTACGAAATATTCAATGTCCAATATTTTGTAGAAAAATGAACGTAACGGTTCCAAAATTTTACCACATATATATAATAGCTATGCGAACACCCAAAATTTTTTTCAAGTCTCTATCTTTAAAATTGCCCGAGTTATCGTGAAATATTGAAATCGAATTCGTCGAAATTTCATGTTTCACGAAATTTCGTTTTAAAAACGATTTTCGTCGTTTTTTCTACAGCTTAGGGTCAATTTTGAGAAATTCGAAAAATGATCTAAATAAAGTACCAACTACATCCACTTTACTACCGGAAACATACCCTATTCGTGAAAATCGGAGCATTATTTCGGGTCGTAATTTTGTTTACAGACATAAAAAAAAAAAAACAAAAAAAAAATCACACATCATTGTAAAACCAATACATTCTTCGCTTCGCTCAGAATCTAAAAGAAAAAAAGTCACACATATCATTGTAAAACTAATATATTTCTTGCTTTGCTCAAAATCTAAAATTTTAATCAGTATATAAATATATAATATATATTATCTGATGAACTTCGCCCAAAATCTATTTTACGAATGTAATGATTTATCATTGCATCAAATGTTAATCTAAACTAAATTCAACACTATCCTCTTTGCACCTGTAGCCCTTCCCTCGCTTTTGTTATAGTATATTAATATAAGAATTCAATAATATTAATTAATTATTATAATTTAAAATTTTTATTTTATAATAGATAAATTGTTCAACAAAATTGCTCAATCATGTATAATAACTTAATAATTATAATTTTTTTTTTCATTGGTCGCCAGATGTCGGTTTAGTATAGTTATGGAAGACTTGGTTATTTAACTAATCTGGTAGTACTAATTTCGTAGGTGCTACTTGTAACAACAATTGTATGAAAATTGTCCATCGATCTATATATAAAAAAAAAAAAAAAAAATGTACTTACAATTTCATTGCATAACTATAAATTATTAACTAATATGACTTTTGCTGGAATAGGTACCTATTTTATAAAGATAATTAAATAATTTTTATTTTATTAATTTATTATACTCACCAATTATACGAAATTTGTAACCTAGACGTACGAATGGCACATAAAACATTATACCAGCAATCATAAATATCAACGAATATAAATATTCAATCTGTGGTTTATCTATTATTGGTGCTATTACCAAATATATTGAAATTATAAATATAATTAACGGAATGATTATGGGAACCTGAAAAAATGTATACCTTAATTAATATGTGAATATTTTTCATAATGTCAAATCAGTTCATAATAATTAATAATATGTATAATCTAATTAAACATTAAAAGTTCAAGTATATTATATACGATGTAACATATTGTGACAAATGAGTGATGATAACTTTTAAGTTATTTTAGTACAATTTTATATTAACGTTGAAAACTATTTACAACTATTACTACAATTAAATTTGTAATTATTTTAGTCAATATACCTGTACGCTGAACCTGTATAACGTATTATAATTAATAATTTAATATCTAATTTGTAACATAATCATATCTTAATATATAATTTGTTTATAGATGGATTGTTAGTTATTAGTTAATTACTCAATGTATGAATATTGCCATATTGGTAATTAAGAAATATATAAAATACAGTAAAACGAAATGGAAGGGAAGATATACAGATAAGTAGTAGACTAATTAAATATGTAATTAAAAGTAGGTAATACTCGTATAGACAATAGACATGGGTATAATAATTAAATACGTATATAATTTCTTTATTATAATAAATTAGTTGTTATTAGTTTATTACATTCGACTAAAATTTTATACCCTCACAAAAAAATTGTTTAAAAACCCGAAAGGCCTAAATAATGCTCTAAATTTCACGAACAGCATATTATGCTTCCGGTTGGAAAGTGGATGTAGCATGTAGTTGGTACTTTATTTAGGTAGTTTTTCAAATTTCTCAAAATTGACCCTAAGCAGTAGATAGTAGAAAACACGACATTTTTAACGAAAACTGAAATTTCGACAAATTCCATTTCAATATTTGACTATAACTCGGATAATAGTTTTGAAGTTAGTGACTTGAAAATTTTATTGGTTATTTTCATAGGTATTATATATATGTGGTAAAATTTTGGAATCATTAAATTAATTTTTCTACAAAATATAGGACTTTGAATGTTTGAATATTTCTTAAAATTCTCGTTTTTTGTATATATTGTTTGATAAAATTGGCAATTCTTGTCATTAAGATCTGAAAAATTTACTGAAGTATATTTACATATTACTTAACATCATATCAAAATATCAGAAAAATTCCAAGGCTCAATTTGTTTTTATAGGTGGTTAAAATTGCAATTACGTTAAGATATATGTCAGTATACTTCAATAAAATTTTCAGAAACTTTCCAAATTTTTTGGATTTTCTATTAATTTTTTTTTGTGAAAGTATTGAGAAATATTCGTATGAATTCTAAGATTTTCGTTAAAAATAAAAATATCAACTTTAAACAGCTATAAAAAAATATTTAGACTTGGGATTTTTCTAATATTTTGATATGATATTAAGTAATATGTAAGTATACTTCAGTAAATTTTTCAGATCTTAATGCCTAAAATTGTTAATTTTATTAAAAATTATCATTATAATATCATTATATACATAAAAATGAGAATTTTACGAAATATTCAAAGTCCTATATTTTGTAGAAAAATTAACTTATCGGTTCCAAAATTTTACTATATGTATTTATTAGCTATGTGAACACCCAAAGGTGTTAAAGTCCCTAACTTCAAAATTGCTTGAGTTATCGTGAAGTATTGAAATCGAATTCGTTGAAATTTCAGTTTTCGTGAAAATTGCGTTTTTTTGTCGTTTTTTCTATCGCATAGGGTCAATTTTGAGAAATTTGAAAAACCTAACCAACTACATTCAACTACAAACTTTCTAACCAGAAACATGTACTATTCGTGAAAATCGGTGTATTATTTTGGGTAGTAAAAGTGTCTTCATTTATTAAAAAAAAAAAGAAAGAATAATATAAGACAAAGACACTCATCATTGAAAAACCAATACATTGCTTTGCTTAAAATTTAAAATGTCGATAATTAGTTATTATTGTTGTGTATATTATAAATTTTCTAATTTAAAATTAATTGGTTTTTGGAATTACAAATATATTTTAATTAGTAACAGAGTAGATGACATACGACTAAAATTAAATAATTTATTAAACATCTAATGTGTCTGTTATTGTGTAACCATTTTTATACTCTGTTTAGAGAAAAGTAAATAAATTATAGTGGCTACTGGCTAGTCACTTTTGCCTATATTTTTGCATCAAGATTTTGAAATATATAATAATATGCAATATAATTCTATTTTCTAATTATTATCTTGGGCTCTAAATTCTAATATTATTATGTATTAGTATTATTGTGATTTGAAAATACAAATTGAAATCTATAATTATTTCAATATTAGTCAATACATTTATTCATTAGATGGCACCAGTTAATAAATCTACAGTTGATTTAGAGAGTCAATTCGATAGTCTTCTTATAACAAGGAAATAAGTCATTGTATAACCATTTTATTATTTTAATATCTTAAATCATGGTGTGTACAAGCCACAGGATGTCCCATTATGTTTGTATACATATATGAGTATACGAGTATAGTCATGTTATCATGACCATTGACATAATGAAAATGTTTAATTAATTAAATGTTTTTCATTTAAGTCTAAATAGTATGATACTCAATACCTATGTATGCATAAAAAAGTGATTAATTTATTATTATAATTATTTTATTTTTTAGTTCTTAAAATAAAATATAAAATACAAATTTTGTTTTCATATAAAACATTAATTGAAAATTTAGATAGGTTGTCATTTTGTATTCATAATAATTTTTCTAAAAATATTAATTTTAAATAAAAAATAATATTTAATAGTCAGGGACCTGGGACAGATTGGACCATTTTGAATTTTTATAATAATTTAAAATGTAGTATGATGCAAGATAATAACTAAATAAAAATTATTATTTCCTCACGTCCTGCAGCATCATCGTGTAAAACTAGGCTTTTGCGTTAGACATGTATGGGTATACCTAAGTATAATACTGTATTCGAACAAGCATGTAAATTATTTTAAACTTATTTAAGCCAGCGATGTCTATATAATTTTATTATTATTGAAGTAATTGCGACAGTCACTCGCGTTAAAAATAAATATAATAAATAATAATAACATTTTTGTTTTGATGTGAGCAATAATATTATCGCCCGCCCGCTCGTCTAAATAGGACATTCCATTAATAAAGCCTATGTTAATTTTAAACATGTCTTTGTAAAAAACAAAAAAAACACAGAGTAATTAAAACACCTTCTTCAAACAAATAACTGGCGTTTTTATCCAACCAACCTCAATGAAACACATGAATAATAAAACTATTAATTAAACTTTAGATGTAAAAGAAAATATAAATAGGTATTATTTATCTATGACAAGGACTTTTGTTGGACCGTTTACATGCAATTTTCCCGGGTAGAATTTACATCCGAATCCGTTCCTGTTAATTGTATAGTTTAAAACGTTAAACTCATGGTTAAATGAAAATTAAAAAAAAAAAAAAATGTTGGCCAATTAAACATTGAACCTAAGGTAAAACCCAGTAAATGATTGGAAAATATTATATTTTGAGGCGATACCGTTTTCAATTAATTTATAGGTTCATTTCATCAATTAAATTTTATATTGTCATTATATAGTTTAATTGATAATTTCTGAACAAAATATAGGTAATATGATTTAATTGATACAAAAAAAAAAAAAAAAAAAAAAAAAGAAATCCTATAGTTTAGATAGAAGTACCAAGTACATAAAATGAAAACATTAAAAATATAGGTTAATAAAATAATAGTATAATAAATACCTAGGTACTTTATAGAAATTAATACTTAATTGAATATTTAAATATTAAAATTATTAGAAAAATGTAAATTAAAAATTAACTATCTAAAATCTATTATTAATCAAATATAAAGTTATATAATTATGCCAATTATGGTTTTAAAAAAATTATGTTTAATAATTTTTTTCTTGTACCTATATTATAACAAATTATATTAACTATAAATTGATTTTAATTTAAAACTATTTGTATAATTTCATTTTGGTTCTGGATAGAAATTATTTCTCTTTAAATATTCTCTTTATTCCTATACTAATTTAAATTATTATATTCTATTTATTTTAGTGTGTAATTATCGTATATAGAAAAATGGAGCTGTTATGATATTATAAGCAGTCAATTCGTTACAACAATTATCCGCTAAATTAAAATCTTAAAAAACAGATTTAAATTTATTGGTTTTATATGTAGGTATTTCTAAATGAATAAAAAAAATAGTCACTAGATTTAGACCCCATAAATAAAATATTTTTTAAAACCAGGCATTTTTTTCATTGGAATACTTACTTTATACGGTCTAGGTACATCCGGTCTAGTATACCGCATTACTAATAACGCTAACATTGCACTTCCATAGAATATCCATGCAGTGAAACTGAAGAAGTCGATCAATGAGTTAATCGTACCGGACGCCACCATAATAATCGTTATTATCGACTGAAATAAATTATTAAGTGTAGATATATTTTTAAATTATACAATTCAGTAATGGCTAATGCCTAATGGAATTATTATTTCAAAATAAAGACATAATAGATTAATGTTTCAGCATGGAAACTATAATAAAACTGTACAAGAATAGGTATAATGATGTCAATATTGGTTTTTGTACGTAACCAATAAAAGAAAATGAAACATGAAAGTGATGTACCTACCTAATACACAAAACTGATTTTCTTGTACAATAGCAGTCGAGTTCGAGATCAAAAATCCTATTATCTTAATATGTGCTATGTAGACATGTAGTGGAGTGATATTTAATATTTGTAATACAGTTAGTACACATTATGACAAAAGTCTTATATTTTATTATTTTGTATTCAAGCTCTAATTTTAGTGTTAGTTTAATATCAATTGGTTAGAGTTTCAATCGAGTTTTAACGGGAACCTTGCAAATGTGTATATTAGTTATATACGATTTATCAAGGAAAGGCATGCTCAAGGGTGTTATGAGTTTGGTTTGTATCCCATTTCCCATGTAAGTAACAATGACTTTCTATAAATATAGGTAGGAACGTTAAATTTATATATACCTACCAAATTGTTAATTATAAATTATAACTGACGAATTAGTTAATAATTCCGGAACATCATATAGACTTAAAATATTATAATACCTAGGTAATATGTACATTAAAGTTTTATTTTAAGGCTGTTGGAAGTCGATATTATTTTCATGCATTTAGATCAATAAGCAAACGAAAAATTAAGACCCTTCCAATTGTTCAATTTTAATTTTGAAAAAATGTTTGAACTTGTGAACCTTTTTTCTATGTTATGTAGGAAATAGTTTTTTATTTTTTTTATTTTATGTATTTTTAATATACAAATTAAAATTAGAAAAATCAGTAAACTTATAATATGTTATAATGAACGATCCAGATATAATATTCAAAATCGATTTCCTACATAACGTAGAAAAGAGGGATACGAATTCAAATATGTTTACAAAATTAAAATTGGATAATCGAAACTACGCTAATTTTTCTTCCGCTTTTGGTGCTTTTAAACAGTTATTCAGATCAAATATAATTTCAGTAGTCCAACAATGACATGTGCATGGCGTGTGACCGTTAGTGTATTTTCTAACCCGTATAGGTATTTCCAGTATACTATACAATCTTTGACGACGCATCTACTCACACTAATGATCATTTACGTTTCACACAAACACACTGCATAACGAGAAAAATTATAATATTGCCTATACATAACTCCTTAATAAATAGCCGCTTCCAACAGCCTTAATTACTTTTGCCAACTCATAACAAATTTCTACACAAATCTTTATTCAATTTCATTTTTTTTTTTTAAATTCTATACTATTAAATTATCTTTAATATTTTTTTCTTTTGTAAAATTTATTTTTATCTTTATTAGACCATATTTGGTTAGGCACATCCTTTTTTTTAAAAAAAAAAAATTATCACTTACGTGAAATATGATGCTTGGCATGGGAGTGAGCTTTTTTATGTGAATATACGACAATACGTTCATTAAGTGACCTTCCCTGCTGGCGGCGAAACATAATCTTCCAGCGGCAAATAATGTTCCATTAGCTGATCCGAATGTAGAGATCGTAATTGATAATGGTATCATCCAGGCAATGGATCCCAGCGCTCGAATTCCAAATGTCTATAAATATATATTATATTAATTAAAATATTGTATCATATAGCTTATATTATGTTAAAATAAACTCATTGTCATTGATACTTCGTTCTTAATCATTATTATTTTACATCATAGTTATTATATTGGTTACATTAGCTAAGTGTATATTCATTAATAATAAGTATAAGTATTATTTAATGATAAATACTATTATTATAATGAATGATTTTTATCGATATAAATATTAATCTGCAAGATCATGTGATGATAAATTACACATTTATTTTTGTCAATCATATATTTAATTACACCTATTATTATTATTGTTATTATTATTATTATTATTATTATTATTATTATTTTTACACCTATTTAAATTTTAATTTTAATGATTGTCAGTATATTGACATAAAATAAAAATATATACGTACCACAGCGACTGCTTCGTTTTTTATTATTTCTTCCGGTGACATAATGGTGAGGTATGCAACGTTTACCAAGAGATAGCACATCGTCACTAATGGTATACTGATAAATATGGCTTTTGGAATGTTCCTTAAACATTGATTTGTATAAAACAGTATGAACATATAGGTACTTACGCAACAATATTAAATCGTATATTATAAATTTAACTGTCCATATTATAAACAAACGTTTTTGAACAGTAGGTACCTATACAATTCTTGTAGTTAATACTTATATAGTTAATATAGGTATAACTAATAAATAATAATTAATATGAAATTGGTATTTAAAATTGTATACATGTGTAAACCTATAGGTATTAAAACATATTCAAAAATAAATAATAATGGACAGTGTAAAAGGTACAATATATGAGGGGATCGGGGAACATAAATCTAAAGAGAGAAAAAATAGAAATTATCCAGAAATAACACTATTTAATTATGCATAAAAATATTTAAAAACTATAATATTATTATAATAAATAGTTCATATACCTACCTATAGTTCTTACCAATATTTAATCATACCGTTATTATATTATTTATCTAAAATTTGGACATTATCATGTTTCGACAAAAAAATAAATGTATAATGTATAATTACTTCGACGGATTTTTAATTTCCTCCGTTACATAATTCAGATTATTCCATCCGTCATATGCCCATAAACCCGAATAGAACGCGGTAGCTACATCACCTATGCTCGTAGTCGTATTTTCAAAGTAATTTTGAAAGTGTTCGGTGCGCCCCTGAATAATCTTATACACGCCTCCGATGACCACTACGAAAACGGCAACGAGTTTTGCAGCTGTAAAAGCATTTTGCACGCTGGTAGCTAAGTTTACACTGTAGCAGTTTATGTAAGTAATGACCACTAAAAAATAATTAAATTATAATATACATTAAAATTATTTTCAACAGTTATTAATGTGAAGTTACATTTTTACTACCCGAAATAATGCTCAGATTTACACGAAAAGCATATGTTTTCGATAGGAAAATGGATTTTCTTGGCACTTTATTTAGGTCATTTTTCGAATTTCTCAAAATTGACCAAATGCGTTAGAAAAAACGACGAAATAACGGCAATTTATTAATCAATACCTACACTATCTGACTGAACTTCGCTCAGAATCGTTTTTTCGAATGCAATGGTTTATCATTGCATTCAAATTCTAATTAAAATTAAATACTATGATTTGCACACCTATATCCCTGCGGCAAGATTATCAGCTCTTTTTTTTTTTAATAATAATATTATATTAAGAATAATATAGGTAGTAATAATAATATTAGTGATATATAATTTTTATAAAATTTTCGTTTTTTTTTTTTTATTTTCCCTCTCATATATGATTAATTTGGAAAATTCGAATAATGACCTAAATAATATTCTAAGTGAAAATTTTACTGAAAACATATGTTATACGTGATAATCGGACCTTATTTCTGGTTGAAAAGACATATCATTATAAAAGTAATACATTTATTGCTTCGCTTAAAAAATGAGAAAGAATGTGATAATGATTTAGGTTACATAATTATGTGGCTTCATATTTTAGCATACGATAATCTCGTATAACATAAAAAAAGGCCTCATATCGTCTTTCTCTTTTGTTGAATTCTATGTTCTAATGGGTGTTCCCTGTTTCCCCAAAAGACGGCGACCCCATGCAGAATAGCTACAGGCATGTGTTATACAGTTTTCTATTATCTATGACATAGATTATTAGATAGTACTTACCATAGATACTATGGTAAATACTATCTAAAAGCCATCGAGATAGATAACAATTACTGGAGTGCGCACTCTTCTCTAAAAACGAGCCGTCACTTTTATCGTTACCCCCACCATCGAACGGCAAAAAATTAAATTCACATAAGATTGACATTGAATGATCATTCATTTTAGACTTGAATATTTTGAATATAAATAATCGTATCGGATTGTATTAGGTATCAAAATTTTACCCTATATGTGTACTTTCAATATATATATTTTTAAATATCGAAATAATTCAATTTTCTATGTTGTAGTAGCATAAAAATTCGTAATTTATACTTCAAAATGCACATCAATTTCCATTAATGTAGACATGTAGTCATTTAATAAAATAATTAAACAATTGCAATATAATAAATAAAATCACGTATATTATATTATTTTTGGGAATAATGCATTCTAATGTTTATATATTATTTACTAATTCCTCTAAATGTCAACATTTATTGGATGTGTATCAGGAAAAAAAAAATAAATGATTCTTTAGTACTGGTTCTTGCACATTCTACAATATTTTTTTCTACATTTTTATGTAATTGTTTTTCTTTTAGAACAATAATTTTAAACGCTCTTTCTACATTTTGAACAATTAACATAACAGTTTTTGAAGGATTAATTAATTTCCCTTTACTAACTGATTTTGTAAATGATTTATTATTTATATAATCATGATCATATAAGAAAATAACATACGTGAGATACTTAAATATAGATCATCTTTAAGAACAAAATTAATCAAGTTAATATTATTTAAAAATGTATAGTATAAATATTTTATATAAAGAGATAATAATACTTTATTAAATGTTTATATAGATTATGCTATTTCTATTGAAATAAATATTTTTTTAAACTAAATCTACATCGTGATTTTTATTTATTATATTGCAAATGTTTAATTATTCTATTAAATGACTACATTAATGGAAATTGATGTGCATTTTCAAGTATAAATTACGAATTTTTATGCTACTACTACATAAAAAATTGAATTATTTCGATATTAAAAAATATATATATTGAAAGTACACATATAGGGTAAAATTTTGATACCTAATACAATCCGATACGATTATTTATATTCAAAATATTCAAGTCTAAAATGAATGATCATTCAATGTTAATCTTATGGGAATTTAATTTTTTGCCGTACGATGGTGGGGGTAACGGTATTTGAGACGGCTCGTTTTTTTTTACATTACTAGCACGGCCAGTCCGCGCTCCAGTGTATTGTTATCTATCTCGATGCTAAAAGCACAAGTATATATGTGTAAATTTATAATTAAATAATGAAATACTGATATCAATATTATATGTTTTAATTGACTTTTAGAATAATAATTTATAATTATATATTAATATTAGCAAATAAATTAAATTCTTATGAAATTGATTTAACATATAATTCGTAAGCGTTCTTCTTTAACCTAATAAATTTTATAAATATTATTAAATGTTTTGGAAACTAGGTAAAATAATAATTTTTATAAAAAAGGATGGGATACTGTTGTGGAAGGGATACGGGTGTATAGTGGATAGTGTTGAATTTTGATTATAATTTGAATGCAATGACAAATCATTACATTCGTGAAAACGACTTTTTGTGAAGTTCATCAAATAATATAATATGTATATTATGTACCGATTAAAATGTTTACATTTATCAGTAAAAAAACATAAATGAGTTACCTAAATACCCAAATCTGACAGTACCTACATCACTCAGAATCGTTTCAGTATCAGGTATTCTCTTTTTATAATTAAACAGTTATAAAAAAATTCGTAAATGTAATAATTCAAAATTAATTGGATCTGAGTTAAGTAAAAAGTAATTAAGCTTCAATAAAATTTTTGTCAATTTTATTTAACATTATTGTAAAATATTGAATAAAATAAGAAAAAATCATATAAATACTTTAAGTACCTATTGATTTTATTGAAATTTCAACATTAAACACCTATATAATATATATAATATATAAACGTATATATATATAAAAAATGAGTCTTGAGATTTTCCTAATATTTTGAAAATACGTTAATATATGCTTCAATAAAATTTTCAAAAATTTTCCTAATATTTGGCCTTGAATCTAATTCTAAAAATTATTTAAACGAGTATACATTTGAAAATGTAAAATATTTTGGGTAATTATTATTATAGTCGTTACAACACTGTGCAGATGAGAAAAATAGAAATTTAATATTTCAAAATAATTTATATTAAACCTTAAACACCTGTAGTAAGGAAACAATAAAGAATAAAGGATAAATGATAAGTGAACTGAAGTATGTAAATTTGTTTTATTATTTATGGTTTGAAATAGTTTATTTATTATTATCAATAACGAATAACGTAATAACCATTAAACATGTAATAATACGTACATTAAAATTGTAGGAAATACAGGATATTATTGCACAGGGCGTATATCTATCCGTATTAATCGCGGTTTTGTATGAAATATGAACACATTGAACATATTAATATAATTTTAATGAAATCGAATGTTGTGAATATTTTGCTTAAAGGACTAATAGAAATTTAAATTTAATATTATGGATATGCAATTTTTATTTTTAAAAGTATTTTAATATACGATTTTGCCTATATGGTTAACTCAATACCATAATAATATGTACTTTGTGAAAAACAATAGATAAGGTAATTTATATTTGAAAATATAAAATTTAAATCCTAGATCAACAATATTAATGTGTACTCAAAAAAATTAAATTGATTTATGTTGTTTTGAAATAAAATAAAAATATTTAATTTGACCATACAGGAAAAATATTAAAAATAATAAAAAATTATATTAATTTATAATAAATTCAGTAATTGTTTTATAAATTATAAACTTATGAATTATTAAAATACATTATTATTTATTATTAGTATTTATACAACTAGAATTCAAGAGAATACTCTGACACGAGCCAAGAAAATTTAACCTAAAAATAGTCAATGACACAATTTTAAAAGAGTTAAATTTAACGAAAAATAATGATAAACTGTTACTTTTCTGATTACATTAACATAATATTACGTATGTAATTCATATATTAGTAGTACTGTAAGAAAAAATGAATTAATTAGTATAAAATATTTTGATGGTATAAGTAAAAAAATTAAATTGTTAAAGTGATTATATTATAAGTACTTCATTCTTTATAGCTAGATAAATTAATAAATTAATAGACACTTATTAATAATATTTTTATTAAACGTCGGAAGTAATTTTATTCATTATATTTTTTTTCGAAAAATATTAAATTAAACTAAATATAAAATTTTATTACATAAAAATTCATTTATTTTTGTTATTATAAAAGAAAAAAACAAAGGGAAGGGATACAGGTGTAAAGAGGTTAGTGTTGAATTTTAATTAAAATTTGAACGCAATGAAAAATTATTACATTTGGATTTTACATTATTACGATTTTGAGTGAAGTTCATAAGATAACATTATTTATTGATTAAAATGTTTACATAATATGTATACGTATATCAATCTCTACATTCAATATAATTTTTATGCACATAAAACAACTAACTTAGTCATTTGAATACCCAAATTTGACAGTACTTCACTCAAAATCGTTTTTCAAATGTAATTATATATTATAAAAAAATTATATTAAAAAAAAAAAAATCGTAAATGTGATATTCACAACTAATTGGAACTGAGTTAAGTAAAATATATTTGAGTTTCAATAAAATTAGCCAAAATTTTTTGTCAATTTTATTTAACATTATTGTAAAAAATTGAAATATATATTAAGAAGAATCAATATGAATACGTAAATAGGTATTGATTTATCTCATATTTCATTAAAAAAAAAAAAAAATTGACACTATATATTCGTCTAATATTGGAGAAAAATTTAACCAATATAATATAAGTACGCTTCAATAAAATTTTCAAAATATTTCAAAGTTTTTTGTCAATTTTATATACTGAACATGATTGTAAAATATTAAAAATGAAATATAATAAAAAGAATCCATATAAATACTTTAAATATTGATTTTACTCAAATGTCCCGTGTAAAATTCAAGGTTATATATGTTATGATTGTTTAAGAAATGTTTTATGTAATAATTAATAGTAAAAAATAGGTAACAATTGTCTTACAAATAGATAATATTGCAACAATTTTCACTACAAAATCTGAAGAACCACATTCGTCAACAAATGCTTCAACTGCGTATTTGGCGAAACTTAAACATATTATTGCCACCTGTGATGGTTTTAATATTAATGTGGATATCCAAGAAAATAAAAATGCAGGCATTGGTCCAAAGGCATCCATTAAGTAGGCGTATTCAGCTCCGGAACTAGGATTCATTGTACCCAGTTCAGCGTATGATAGAGCACCTAATAATAAGGAAATAATATTTGAAAGCTATATAGACATATTACATTTTAAATGAAAGTATTAAACAAATTTTCAAACAATACCATTTTTTGGCAAAAACTATAAAAATATGTTTAAATTATTTTTAGTCCAATTATTATGGTCAAGAAAGAAGAAGGAATGTTTCGTAATATAATTTGACGAATGACATACGTGTTATAGTGTTATGCAGGTAAAATGTAAAAATATACTATGATAACTTTTAAATTTTAAAAATAGATAATACAAATGATGGCATTAATTTTTAGCTAAATATAATTTTATTTCTACGTACCCAACAATGACATAGCACCACATGCTGCCCATATGATAAAACTTAATCCAATAGACCCGGTTCTGATCAACAATCCAGTAGGAGAAACGAATATTCCAGAACCTATATTATTAATGTTATTGATTTAATACATTAGGTAATATGATACATTCATTACATTTTTGGGCATTTAAAATTTAAAAAATAAAATAGGTATAAAATGAAAATATTATTTTTATATTATAAATTTTCAGGCCTAAAACCAAAAACTAACAATTTTATTAAATATTTTATACATAAAAATGAGAATTTTAGAAAATATTTAAAGTTCTATATTTTGTAAAAAAAAATTAACGTAACGGTTCAAAAATAGTATCACATTTAAATTGTATCTATGTGAATACAGGAGAAGAAAAAATTCAAGTCTTTAAGTTCAAAATTTCTGAGTTATCGTGAAATATTGAAAGCGATATGTCAAAATTTCCGTTTTCGTGAAAATGGTGTTTATTCATAATTTTTGGTAATTTTTCCTATCGTATAGGGTGTGAATAATTGTGAGAAATTCGAAAAGTGACCTAAATAAAGTATCAAATATATTATCTTCTCTTCAACCGGAAAGATATGCTATTCGTGTAAATCGAAGAATTATTTCGAGGAAAAAAATTGTCTACATACATAAAAAAAAGACTAACATCATTGTAACACCAATAGATTTTTTCGTTGTGCTCAAAATCTAAAATCTAAATTAATATTGATTTGTTTGTTTTTTACAGTTTAATAATTATTATTATACTATAATAAATTATTTTAGTATGTAGGTATTTACCACAAAAATTGTTGTGACCTGATAAATATATTGAAATATTTAATTGGATTATTTTAAGTCATATAGTAATATTACTACTAATTATAAACTATATTCATTGGAAATAAGTTTGCATTTCTTACTGATTAATTTCTCAATTAGTAGTAATTACTGTAGACTTCTTTATATATTCTGATAATCTTTTACTGGTTAATATTATCAAATTAATTTACACTGATAGTATTGGAAGTTTAATAAAATAGAAAAAGAAAGTAATTTATTTTATCTTTATCGATTAAAATATATAAATGCAAATATCTAAGGTTGAGTTTAAAACTTAAATTAATTTACATTATCAATAGATTAAAATCAACTCATCATAAAAGTTTATAAAATCAATAAATAACTTTAGATTGGATAATTATATATTTCGAATTATTGCTTAAAAATTTGATTTCAAGTCATTTATTATATTTATATTTTAATAACTTAATTAATATTTCAATAGTTCTAAGGTAATATATAAGTACTAAAAAAATATTGTAATATTATAAAGAACTTAAATAAAGATAATTTAAAAAGTAATAAATGCAATATATTCATGTAATATTTATTTTGTACCTATGCATAATCATTAATAATCATAGAACACTTGAATATTATAAGTAAATGTTTTATATGTTTTATATTTGTAATAGTATTTAACACGTTTAATTAGGATTATAATTATATTATTTAATAAATTATTCTTAATAATTTATTAAAAAAGAAGAGCCGCAGGGTTACAGGTGTGCAAATTATAGTGTTTAATTTTAATTTGAAAGCAATGATAAACCATGGCATTCGAAAAAACGATTCTGAGCGAAGTTTAGTCAGATAATAAAGGTATTCATTAAAATGTTGACATTTTATATTAAATATTTAAAACGTAAAATTTTATCACACATATAGTGACCATATAGGAATACACATATAGAAATGAACACTTTATAAAATTTTCAAGTCTCTAAGTTCATTATAAATGCTCATAAAATTCCTTGTCACCTAAATGCCTATATCTGAGAGAACTTCTTTCAAAATGCTTTATTCGAATGCGATGGTATATCATTGCATTAAAATTCTAATTAAAACTAAATACTATAATTTGCATACCTGTATCCCTACGGCAGAAGTATCAGCTCTTTTTTTTTATACTTAAAACAGTTATACAAAAAAATCGTTAATGTAATAATAAATAATTAATTGGAACTGAGTTAAATAAAATATATTAAGGCATTAATGAAATTTTTAAAATTTAAAAAAAAATTTTGTAATTTTATTTTACATTATTGTAAAATATTGTAATGTTATAAGAAAAATTCATATAAATACTTTAAACAATAATTTTACTGAAATGTAAACTTTAAACACCTAAAAAAAAAAAATTGAGTCTTTAAACTAAAAATATCAACTTTACAAAGCTATAAAAAAAAATTTAGACTTGGAATTTTTCTAATATTTTGATATGATGTTAAGTAATTTGTAAGTATACATCAGTAAAATTTTCAGACTATTATACCAAAAATTGTTAATTTTGTCAAACATTATATGTATACAAAAAAAAAAAAAAAAAAAAAGAGAATTATTTTATGAAATATTCAAAGTCCTATATTTTGTAGAAAAATTAACGTAAAGGTTCTAAAATTTTACCACATATATATAAAGTGCCCATGTGAACATTCAATAAATTTTTTAAATCGAAAACTTTAAAATGACTGAGTTATAGTGATATATTGAAATCGAATTCGTCGAAATTTAAGTTTTCGTAAAAAATGCCGTTTTATTGTCATTTTTTCGTCGTTTTTTCATCGTTTTTTTATGGCATAAAATCAATATTGAGAAATTCGAAAAATGACTTAAATAAAGTACCAACACCATCCATTTTCCAACCGGAAACCTTTGCTATTCGTGAGTAGTAAAATTGTCTTCAGATATAAAAAAAAATAAAAATAAAAAAATAATAAAAATAAAAAAATAAAAAATATAAAATATATTCTTCTATATCTTCATTTCCAATGAAAATTATAACTTATGCTGACACTGAATAATAATTTCTCATAATTTAAAATATATCCAATAAACACCCCTGGTAATATGTAATTATACTTCAGTCAAATTTTCAGACCTTCATGCCCAAAATTGCCAATTTTATCAAACAAGTTATACATTTTATTACCTATATAGCTATATATAATATATTATATACGCATGGCTTAAAGTGGGAAGGAAGTGCAGGGGGGACTCAAATACCATAGCAATTTTGAGCGTTCCATGTTTTTTTTATAAAATGTAAAAACCATAAATTAACACAATTACAACACATTAAAGAATGTAGTATTAGTATAATAATATAAACAATTTTTAGATTAGGTATTAATTTTTAATTATTTCATTATTAATGCTAGGTAAGGGTTTTTGTATATGTGACCTAGATTAAGAAATAAATAATGTTATTTAAAATTTAAAAATTTGTGATGACATCAGTTTTATGGTGTCCTAGTTTTAACATGATATAAATATAGGGTTTTGAAAAAAAGACAAAGAGACGGAGGAGACACACGAAGACGTTGTCTTGTGTTTAGTCTCCTCCCGTTTGATTTGTATTTGCGTTATATGTTAGTAATTTGTTTTTGTGTTTTTTTAAATATATTTAAATATTAATAAATGTATTTATATTAATTATTATTTTATTTTATTTTGTGTGTGTTTCACATACAACAAAGTACATAGTATAGTAATAGTATAGTAATATAAGTCCTACCTATAACTTAACCGATAGTGTGATAAAACCTTACAACAAAATATAATACGTATAAATATGTATTTATATATTATTGTCTTTAGAAAACTTATCAAAAATCAAGATTTTATTTTTATCTATTTATTACTTTGTTATTGAGCGTTCCAGCGAACCTTTTTAAGTAGTTGATTAAAAGGGACGCTTTTTTTGTGCTCTCAGTGGTAGGAGGACTGAGTCCTCTTGCGTCTCCCCTCACTTTAACCCCTGTATATACGATGAACAAAGTTAAACGGAAAGAAATAATGACGTTGACGCCGGATGTCAGTATTGTTGTCAAATAACAAAAATGAAAAGACACAAGCACGCATCATGAAAAATATATAAAACTGTGTACTGTACAAACTGTACATTTTCATGTCTCTAACTTAAAAATTGCCCGAGTTATCGAGAAAATGAAATATTAAAATCAAATGAGTCAAAATTTCAGTTTTCTTAATAAATGCAGTTTTTTCGTCGTTTTTTTAACGTATAGGGTAAATTTTGAGAAATATGATAAATGATCTAAATAAAGTATCAACTACAATAAAAATCTAATAATATTAACTTTAAACAACTATAAAAAATTGTGACAAGAGATTTTTCTAACATTTTGATATGATGTTAAGATTGTTAAGTAATATGTTAATATACTTCAGTAAAATTTTCATACCTGAATGCCCAAAATTGCATATTTTATCAAACATATAAATACCTATAAAAACGAGAAATTTACGAAATATTCAAAGTTCTGTATTTTGTAGAAAAATAATGTAACAATTGAAAAATTTTACCATATATATACCTGTATAATACCTATGTGAATACTCAATAAAATTTTCAAGTCTCTAACTTCAAAATTGCTCTAGTTATCGTGAAATATTGAAATCGAATTCGTCGAAATTTCAGTTTTATTGAAAAAAGTTTGTTTTTCGTCGTTTTTTCTACCACTTAGGGTCAATTTTGAGAAATTCGAAAAATGACCTAAATAAAGTACCAATTACATCCATTTTCAAACCGGAGATATATGCTTTTAGTGCAAATCAGAGCATTATTTCGGGTAGTAAAAGTGTCTTCAATTCTTCATACTTCAAAAAAAAAAAAAAAAAAAAAAAAAAAAAGAAGAAGACTCACATCACTGTAAAACCAATATATTATTCACTTCGCTCAGAATCTAAAATAGTTCATTTTATATAAATATTTTATAATAGTAGATTAAATGCCTGTATACAAATTACAATTCAAATCTTAAGTTTCTGCTGTTAAATAATAACAAATATTGTACCTATTCAATAGGTAATAATAAGCTTATTATAATGTTGATAAAAGCCCAAAAAATATAGTGAATATTATTGTAATTATTATTTATTTTAATATTTATATTAAATTTTAATTATTTATGAAAAGCAATGTAAACACTTTAAAAATGAATCAAATTATTATTTGTTAGAATATTTGTTTTTGTTCTTATTTGAACGAAATAAATATGAATAATGATTGTATTTTTTATGTTTGTTTATTATTATTGTATTATACTCGTAATTAGAAACTGATAAATTTATAATAATTAATACATGATCATGTTTTATATAATAATAATATGCTTATTTTATTATTTATGTTACATTAAATAATGTTATAAATAGGTATTTATCATAAATATTAAAAGTTTTCAATAATTTATATCGGCTAAAATTTTAAAAGTAATTCAGAAATTTAGCAACTCAGCAATTTTTTTTTTATAAGTTATGTGTTATATATATATATTTATTTTTTATACTTTTAAAATTTGACCTTTGGTAAAAAACCAATATTAGACGTTAAATATTGTATATAATATTGTTCACAAATTCACATACAAATTTAAATGGAGGTTTCTATGTATTATTATTTATTGCTTACCTATCATTGTGCCTACGATTAAAGCCACCCCACTGAAGAGTCCCACCCGTCTCTCGAGATAAAGAGTGTCACCCTTAGTTGATAACTTCCGCGCCAGCATGTTTCTTCTGTTGCCAGTGGTTTCGCCATCTTCGCCAACACATTCCTCATCGTTTGGATCATTATTGTTATTGTGCCCTATACAATTTTATTACATTGTGTGTATGACCATAAATAAGATGAAACCAGATGGTGCACTTCCTAATCAAGCCATTTAACTTTAAAATATGTAAACAAATCAAAAGCTGCCTCGGGTAAATGTTAACATTGAAATATAATTAGTGTTCTTTAATTATGCATCACTGTCTTTTAAATGCGCCATAAAAGTGCATGCACACTCTTTCACTTGTGATTTGCACTGATTAATAATAATACAATAATTATGGTAAAAGTTATTGTTCCATAATATTTAATTATTCTTTGCGCATGGATATGTTGATCTGAGGCAGGTCGAAATATTAGTAAATGTGAATGTGCTACATCTGGTTTTATCTTATCTGTGATATAACGAAATAATTTTAAATTAATAATTAAGAATAATAATAATATAATTTAAATATTAAAAACAATATGATATTTATTTTTTGTTTTTATAATATACCTATACAATATTATACATGTATGAATGAATATGGAAGAAATGTACGTAATATCAAATAAAATTTGATTTTCAATGAACATTCATTCAATAAATTCTAATTCAATATACGTGTATAATACTAAAGCGTTATAATACTATATAAGATATAACAAAATGTAATAATAATAAATCAAAGGTGACTCTCTTCTTTTTTCTTTACACTAATATATAGTAGGTACGAATAATTCCTAGTACGGAAATCATCAATAAGATTTTGAAAAATGAAATATTCACACTTGACGGTTGTACAATGTTCATAATATGCGTACTCATCTAGGCAATGTTTTTGTCATTTAATAGGTATTTATATTACAAAAATAATGAAAAAAATACATTATTATAATATATTATACAATAGTTATCTAGTATTTTTTGTTAATATAATGTATATAAAGAACAGTCAGTTTATATTCCTACAAAGAACCATAATAATTTATTATATAAGTATGAAATATTATACAATACAAAAGAAGAATTTATGTATAATATTATATTAGCGTATTAATATATAAAACGATAGAATATTAGAATAGATGGAATATAGATAGAATAACTAGATATTATCAAATAACGTAGGTAAAATTTAATTTAAATTCAAGAATTTTAATAAAAAAAAAAAAAAAAAGATGAGCTGATACTCCTGCCGCACAGGATATAGGTGTGCGAATCATAGCGTTTAATTTTACTTAGAATTTGAATGCAATGATAAACCATTGCATTCGAAAAAACGATTCTGAGCGAAGTTCAGTCAGATTATAATTTTCGTTTGAACTAAAAATATCAACTTAAAACAGCTATAAAAAAAATTGAGATTAGGGATTTTTCTAATATTTTAGTATGATGTTAAGTAATATGTAAGTATACTTCAGTAAAATTTTCAGACCTTGATACCAAAAATTGCCAATTTTATCAAACATTATATACGTAAAAACGAGAAATTTACGAAATATTCGAAGTCCTATATTTTGTAAAAAAATTATTAAAAATTTTACCATATATATATGTAATAGCTATGTGAACACCCAAAAAAATTTTCAAGTCTCTATCTTAAAAATTGCCCGAGTTATCGAGAAATATAGAAATTGAATTCGTCAAAATTTCATTTTTCGTGAAAAATGCCGTTTTTTTGTCATTTTTTCGACCGCTTATAGTCAATTTTGAGAAATTAGAAAAATGACCTAAATAAAGTACCATCTACATCCACTTTTACATCTGAAACTCGCTATTCGTGAAAATCGAAGCGTTATTTCGGGTAGTAAAAGTGTTTTCAGAATATTTATTTATACGTATGGATTGTAAGATTTTCGTTTTACTAAAAATATCAACTTAAAACAGCTATAAAAAAAAATTGTGACTTGGGATTTTTATAATATTTTAGTATGATGTTAAGTAATATGTAAGTATACTTCAGTAAATATTTCAGATCAAAATACCCAAATTTGCCAATTTTATCAAACATTATATACGTAAAAACGAGAATTTTACGAAATATTCAAAGTCCAATATTTTGTAGAAAAATTAACATAACCAAAATTATACCACATATATATAGTAGCTATGTGAATATCCAAAAAAAATTTCAGTTCTCTATCTTAAAAATTGTCTGAATTATCGTGAAATATAGAAATCGAATTCGTCGAAATTTCATTTTTCGTCATTTTTTCGCCGTTTTTTCTACCGCATAGCGTTAATTTTGAGAAATTCAAAAAATGACCTAAGTAAAGTACCAACTACATCCACTTTCCTACCGGAAACATATCCTATTCGTGAAAATCGGAGCATTATTTTGGGTAGTTTTTTGTACACAGACATAAAAAAAAAAAAACAAAAACAAAAAAAAATCACACGTCATTGTAAAACCAATACATTCTTCGCTTCGCTCAGAATCTAAAATGATAGGATACGAGAGAGAGAAAAATAATGATGATGGTATATCATAATATTGTAATATAGTTAAAATTTTTATTAAATGACAAATTATCGTATACTGGTCAATGTATTTAATATTTTAATCAGATATATACGAAATACGAGTACCTACGTTAATTATAAATTTATAATTACAATTTTGATATATTATTTAGAAAAATCTAATTTTTTTTAAATCTACAAATTAAAGTAACTGTTCCAAAACTTTATCATGTATGTAAAATGTCAATGTTTACACATAATAAAATTTTCAAGGTTCTAAGATCAATATTATTCTTGAATTTTCTTAAAATATATTGTATAAATACAATTTTTGAGATAATTAATTATTTATAGTCTTGATTTTTTTAAAAATTAAAATTAAATTTAAAAATAATAATAATATATTTTATTATTTCAGATAAATTATAAAATAAATTTATCATTAATATATTTTATTATATTATTAAAACATAAAAAAAAAAAAAATAGTTTTTGTCAATTAAATTAAATGTTGAGCAATATATTCACAAACGATTGGCGAATGTTACGTTCAATGACAGTACATATTACAGGGAAGTATTTGAGGGGTCAATAAGAGCGATAACCCCCTCCAAAGTCCATATGATATTATGATATATTATATAAAACTAATATAAATTGGTCCTCTGCCATGTTTTCAACGTTATCTTTTATCTATAGTGGTGTAATAATTGGAATTATATTAATTATTATTGAGATTGAGATGATTATTATTAAACATACTACAAATGTTTGCATAATAATGCATTTATAAGTAACTATTAACATCACCTCTTTTTATTCATCTTAATGACTTCATTGCACCATTTATTTCACTTAGTATCTTTGCTTGTATGCTTTTTATTACTATTTTATATGTATTACTATTTCTGCTTGGCTATAGATTAAAAACTTGGTCTAAAATTGGGCAAGACTGACTGCATTACTATGCATTAGTAATGTGGCTTAGCATTACTAAATATTCACAGAGAAATAGTCATACCTACCAGTTTATGTCATACAGAATTTTACTACTCGTAAAATGAAGAAAAGAAAAATAGAATTACTAATGTAAAAACTAAAAGTACCTATTAAAATACAGTTCCGTTTATTTACATTTTATATTTATATTATTAGTTTACTATTAGTTGATACATATACATTTTTGGGTCTAGAATATTTCTAAAATAATTATCGCCCCCCCCCCCCCCCCAAAAAAAAATGATAATCTAGATACATCCCTGACATTAATATTAGCAATTATTGAACCAATTAAACATTATATTATTTTTTATCGATTGATGATTTTATTTATAATTTTATATAGGGTAAATTTTGAAAATTCGAAAAATTACCTAAATAAAGTACCAACTATATCCACTTCCTACCGGAAATATCTTCTATTCGTGAAAATCGGAGCATTATTTCAAGACGAAAAAGTGTCTACAGACATAAAAGAAAAGACACGCATCATTGTAAAACCATTTGATTTACTCAGAATCTACAATAAAAAATTACTACTTTAATATTTTAATTAAAATAACTATTATTATATTTAAATTATTTTTGGAAGAACAAAAATCATAATAAGTACTAAAAAATGTGACTATATTGTGTATATGATATTAATTGAATAATAAATTGGATTTTAAAACTACTTGATTATGGATCAGAAATATTACCAGAAATAAACCTTATAATATCGGATAGTCGATACACCTATAAAGTTAATATAATACGTTTACGAGTATACATAATATTATATTGGTCGTTCGTACAAATTAGCAATTCGCAAGCTGCAGCGCTGACGCTGACGGAATTCGTTCGTAATCAGTATAAGAGAAAAAAATGGTCGTTCGATTTATATTGGAAATCAATTATTTCTTGCACAATAAAAATAATATTATTCGTTTGCCTATAATATAATTTATGAAATATCAGTCGGTATACGATTTTTTTCGGACAAAACACCAATACATTTCTATTATAATATGCAATTAATATTAAAATGCAATATTAAACGTCATTTAAAAAATATATTGTCTATTGTTCATCATATTATAATAATATTATATCGATGGAAGTAAACGAAAAAAATAAAATAAAAATGAATCGTATAATATTAATACTATTCAGTTTTCACGAGTGTAATATTTGTATAATATTATAGTTAGCCGACGCATAACATCAATACTCGTATTTATAATTATTATTAAAAAAAAAAAAAAAAATAAAAAAAATACCATGGTATCATTTTCATACTAACCATGCGTCTGTAGGTTCCGTAGCATTTCAAGTTGGACGGGAAAGCGACGGCGGTCGACTCGGAGGTTACCGCGCGACCATTCATGACACACTGGGTTTCAGACTGCGGGTCGCCGTTGTAATCGCGATCGCTGCTGCCTCGGTCCCGTTCGAAATCCGCGCACGCGTGTGATTATTCGAATAGTATATATTTATTTTCGCGATATTCTCCAGACATTCTGGCAGACAACTTGGGGTGTTTTGGGCGGCAAAATAATGTTTTATCGACACGAGAGTCGTTCGCGTCATCCGCAAGAAAGCGCGGTGGTGTCGTTCTATCAATATAATATTTTTTTGTTTTTAAGTTGTATACGGCCAACGGACGCACGCGAAATCCATAAGGGAAAGATATAAATAGGTTTTCTCGTAGTCTTATTACTACTATTGTACTATTGTTATAACTTTATTTGTTCGAGTATCGGTTTTGAGTGGGATCAACAGTGGCGTATTTAGGGGGCAAAGGAGGGCAATTGCCCCGGGCAGCACTTTTTTGGGGGTAGCAAATTTAACCGGGAGTTTTAGATTCTATGCGAAACGAAGAATGTATTAGTTTTACAATGATGTATGTCTTTTTTCTTTTTTTCTTTTTATGTCTGAAGACACTTTTACTACCCCAAATAATGCTCCAATTATCACGAAAACAATATACATATTTCCTGTTGGAAAGTGGATGTTGTTTCATTCAAATATGAAAATTAAACACACATGTATCCCTGCGGCAAGAATATCAGCTCTTCTTATTTTTTTATATGTGTATAAACAGATTTAGAATAATTTAAGCAGTTGTAGAATTTATTCACATTTTTTTCACTATTTTGTAAGTAGATAAGAAAATAAAATTTTAAAATATTGTTTTAAATAGTTTGTTATCATGGGTACTACTTGGAGTATCTATGATATTCAACATTCTAGAGTAGGTACTTGATAGATTTTTATACTCCATGATATTATTTCTATATCGCATGTATTATAAGTTTGTTTTATGGGTAAGAAAAATTGCCACTATAAAAACTAGCAAGAGAAAGAGAGCTTAAAAAAAATGTGTACCCATGCAACAATATCCTAAATACGCCTCTGGGGACCAACGCAATACATAAGAACAAAGGTAATAATGAGTCACCCCGAATTATTTCTTTATTAATTGAGATGTTGTTTATATAATGATGTTTTCACCATCATTATAATTAAGTCTGATGTATGTTTTTCAAAATACCATTGATGTGCTTAGGAAATGTATGATTATGGTTGGGTTTATTTTATAAATTCATAGGGCTTCTAGAATCCACGAGTGTGTTGGACTATCAAATGATTTCTTGTAGTTTACCCAGGCCATGCTCAAGTTCTTCTTTCGTTTTTTAGCTGTTTCCATTACCATTTTACTGATTAAGAGTGGGTTTTTACTTTCTCGTGATTCTTTTCGATATCTTTTTTGTTCTGGTGGAAGTATGTTGTTTTTTTCAAGATACTTGTATACTTTGTTGCTGATGGTTTGTGTCATGATTTTATATAATGTAGGAAGACAGGTAATAATCCATAATTATAGATATAATATTATATGGGTACTTATTATATATTATATATTATTATTATTATTATTATTATTATTATTATTATAGTCTATAATTCTTTGGATCTTTTGTGTTCTGTGTTCTTAATATTATTTATCTTCTTTATATTTATTATTATTATTTATTTGAACATACTTATTATTTTTTTTATCTCTGCGTATGATTTATTTTAAGCATTTATATAATAATAAAAAACAATAAAAGGGATACAGGTATAAAGTAGTAATAAGTACCTAGTATAAGTAGTGTTGAATTTTTATTAAAATTTGATTGTAAATATGAATCATTACATTCGAGATTCGACAAACGATTCTGAGCGAAGTTCTATCATATTTGGGTATTTAATATTTATATGACTAATTTAGGGGTTTATGGTTATATATATTATTGAACGTAGAGACTCTATGAATTTAAACAATTTAATCAATACATAATTCTGATGAACTTCGCTCAAAATCATTTTCACGAATATAATGATTTATCATTGCATTCAAATTATAATCAAAATTCAACACTATACTCTTTACATCCCTGTTCTTGCTTTTTTTAAGTTATATTTTTAAACCTAAGTTTTTTTCTTGTATTTTCTTAGCCTCAAAAGAAAGCTATTTAAAGAAATTTAAAAAATGGCCTAAATAAAATACCAACTATATTAAATGTTTTGTTATCGAGATTGGTATTATCAAGAATAAATATTAGTATATTACTATATTTTTGTTAATCTGATCATATCTATCATTCATAAAACTATAAAAGTGTCTTTAGTTATATATATAAAAAAAAAACAAATACACTATTGTGAAACCATATACATTCCTTGGTTAGTTCAAAATTTAAAATTTTATATAGGTATATAGATATTTATGTGTAGAAATTAATTATTAATACAAACTAATCAACCTTTGAGTCAAATTAATTTTATTTATTTAAAATTCATATAATTATTATTTTTCTTTTTGGAATTAAAATTAAAGATATTATAGGTATTACTAAAAATTATTTTAGGTCTTAACATTTTAACGTATATATATTTTATGTATGTATATGTATAAAGTCAATTTTTTTGGTTAAGTTTTAAATTTTAATATTATTTTATTATTAGTTTTCCTAGTATTGAATTAACGAAGTAAAATTTTTCTTTGAATTTATCAACAATCATTTACAATGTTCTTTATTTGAATATATGTAATGCCATTGAAATATTTGAAATAATTACATTTATAATTATAGAATAAAGACAATACCTATAGGTACTACATAATATAAAATGCTTAAAATTATTTATTAGTAGTCAATAAATCTAAACATTTGTTCAAATTTATTGGTTTGAAAAAATCTCTTGATAGTAAGAAATAAGTTTTTAGTAAATTCATTAATGATTGATAACCATTGTGAGTAAATTGGCTTCATTGATCCCATATATGATAAATTCGGAGGGCTTGATGAGTTTGATATATTTATTCCAAAGATTTCCTGTCTTTCTTCTGGTGTTAATTTTCTTATAATCATTATACCTTCAACTCCATCATTAGTAAATACTAAACATATTTAATGTTGTATTAATTAAAATACCGAATGTGTATATGAATATATAAAGATAATAGGTTATAATATACCTAATGTTTATAACTTATATTTTACACTTTTTTTAACTAAAATTTATTTATTTTTGTTAAAGTATTTTTTCATTTTACAGTCTATAGCGCTATAGACTATAAACTATAACAAACGATACAAATATGTAACTTTTGAGGAGAAACAGATACCCATTGGTAACTCTTAAATTTGATTTGATTTTATTGAAATTTTTATTAATGATATAATTTTAATTCATTATAATATTAATAATTAATAAGTACAATAATTATATAATATCAAAAGTACAACTTCATTATAATTTTTGGATAATAAAATATTATGGGAAAAGAATGGAAAATTCGGAAACATAACTTTTAGTATTATTGAAAACTAGCAAATTAATTGCTTAGTAAAAATTATAATGTTATGTAAGTTTATAATTTATAATAGGTCCTAGTATTATTATTTTTTGTATATTTTAAAAATTATAATTTTTTGTACATTGAGAAATACAATTGTTTATACACTTTCATTCTAAAGACAATAAAAATCATTTTTAGTTACTCAAATATGTGATTAAAATTATATTATTATACACTGAATTACAGACATTTTTATAACACTATCCATTGTTAATATTATAAAGTAATATACATATTTTTATGATAATATTTAATTTTTTTATTAAGTATTCATGTTACTTAAATTTAATTTTCAAATTAAGTAAAAGTAAGTACAGATATATTTTGAATTATTTTTGATAATTATTTGTGTATTAAATATTATAATAGTTAGTTTAAGACATTTACAATATTCAAGACTGAAAAATAAATCATATTTCTAAACTAATTTAAAAATAAATTATATTTATTAATTTTAATACATACGAATATAATAAATTTTTTAAAGTGATGTATGAGTTTACATAAGTATATATTAATGTAGTTAATTAATAATTAGTATATGTATATTAAGCATTTATAATCTAATAAATTATTACGATTATACGGAATCGAATAATCAATAAAAATTGATTAACATAAATCATATCATTATATATATTATAATAATTTTGTATATGTATAGGATTAAAATATTTATTTAAATATAAATTATAAGATATATACAAGTAATATGTATTATAATTTTAAGTGCAATGTTTATTTCAATTTTAATAATTAAATATTATTTTTTAATTATTTTAATTTCGAAGTGTAAATTAAAGTTAGAAATCCTGACAAATATCATTATGGGAGATTAAATATTTATTAACAAACCCGTTATTACCTATATAATATATGCAATAAAAGTTAATTATTATTTTTTAACAGGCCGCATCTACAAAAAAATTATTTATGGGGTAAAGTCTTCGTAAGTCCCCATCCTCACTATCATCATCTATATCTATATGATCCAATATTTTTACAATAAATATTATTGAGTATTGACCATAATATTATTTCATTATTCTTAATAATTAGTCAACAAGATAGTTTATTAGATAGTTAATATTTATTAATTTATTGATATTATTATTATAATTAAAAATTTATTAATTTAGATAGTTTATTAGGATAGTTAATTAGTTAACAGACTTTAATCAATTCAGACAATATGATTTTGAAAAATAAGATAATTATTAATATAAATCATAAAAATAATTATAAAATCAAAAAAATCTAACCAGTAAAGAAGAAGAATGACTATTTATATTATAATATTATAATTACTAATGATTATATTTTAAAATATATAAAAATATTTAATAAATAAATAATAATATTTTTACCAATTTTCGGGCTAATTATATTCACCAAATATTCTTCATCCAAATAAGATACATTATCGATAATGGTGATTGCATTTCTAAAATAATTTAAAATTGTGGTTTTTAAATATAATTATATAGGTACTTATATATTAAATATTATGAGTATTTTTTTAACTTACGAATATGTAAATGACACGTAATATGTAATTACTAATAATACATTCGATAAGACAAAATTATATATCATTTTAATTATTTTAAACTATATGTATAAATGTTTATAATAAAGACATTGAAAAAATTAAATAATTTAGTTTTGCTTTATTCTGCACAACGTATTATCATTAAATATTATTATAATTTTGTTATTTGATAAACTATACTAAAAAGTTACAAAAGTAATAGAATGGAGTATAATGTTAGTTTGGAGTATTATATGCATTACTTTAACGCACTGTGTACAATGTACAAACATAAAATAATATAATATATAATATTCATCGTGACAGCAAAAATATTGTATAAAAGTCAATAATTATGAACCACATTTTATTAGTCGTAGTTTTTTATATACGTCATTTGCATCGAGTATACCTGTAATGCACTATTTATACAATTACACAAGGTGTTCTTAATTTACTAATTGTAATATCTCCCCAAAAAATTAAATTGCTCTGTTTTTTCTAGATTAATAGTACGACAATATTAATTATATAATAATTTTATAAATTATTTAGATCTTATGTTTTATAAAAATTTGAATTTTATAGATGACTATTTTAAAAAGTGTATTTATATGAAAAATTCCTTATTTCATTACACTATACTAAATTAATAATACATTTTTATTTTTATATAAATTATTGATCATCTAATGTAATTATTTATCTTATTATAGGGAATAATAAAAGAAATACCACAATTTGTTTCAATTAAATTTAATTTTTTTTAATTTTTTTCATTAATTTATGATAAATAAGCATAGTGAAATTTTTTAACCTAATAATCCAATAGGAATTTATTACTTACTGTATAATTACACAAAACTGCATAAAAATATTTTAAATTAACATTGTAAGGAAATATTAAAAAAAAAAATTAATTATTATAAAAATAATTTTGTAATCATAAATCATTATTTTGATTTTAAACATCATGAATAATTAATTTTAATTAAATATCAATAACTTAAATTAGTTATTAATACTCTAAAAGTTTATATGTATATTAATTATAATATTTTTTTTTTTTTTTTTTTTTATTAAAAGCATAAATTTTGTTATTTCATCGTTATTTAGTGTTATTAACTTGATGTGCGTGTATTATATGATTGTGAAAACATTATATTATATTTTAATAGGTAGATGAAATTAAATAGAATAAAATTAAAATTATTTTCCTAATATAACGTTTAAACCTAAATGTTTATCTTTATATATTAATTATTGTATATCGGGATAAATTGTTATTATTTAACTTTTATACTTATTGTTTGGCTGAAATAATGAATTATATTTGAATGTATAAATAAATTCAAAATACAAACAATTTCAAACAATAAAATATAAGTAAAATTAATCTGGAAATGGCAAATAAGGTATGTCGTATTATAAATTATAATTTATTAATTTTATGTATTAATATATTAAACATCTATATAGATAGGCGGTGATGAGTTGAAAAATATTATAAACAATACATTGGTTAAACATAATATCTACAGAAATAAACACAATGTGCCACCTTTAAAAATTAGTTCAAAAGTTTGTAAAAATGAATTGTTATATTAATATAATAAGTATAATATTTACTACTGTATTTAATATTAAAATTACATTTATTATATATGGTATTATTTAAATAAAAATATAATTTAAACTAAAAACTATTTACATATTTTTTTGTAAATTAAGTAATCTTTCAAAACTCAAATAACCATGTTTGGTCAATAGAATTCAGATTTAATTTTAAAAATCAAAATCGTCGTAACCAAACGGGGCAAACGGTGCGTCTAACGATCCAAATCGTGAAATTACTTTAACATCTAGCTTTCGGTATCAGCTTTCGTTTATTGGTTAAATTAATATTTTACATTATACATACCTTAAAACTAATATAACAATACACTCGGACGAGGGACGAGACACGAGAGTTACCAAGGGTTAAATATATTACAATAAATTAAACAACCTAGAGATTCCTAAATCCCTACCAACGGTCACACAACTATGTGGGTTGCCCCAGCCTGATTCCTGGGGAAGGAATGTGACTGTTGGTCACGGAGAATGAGAAGTGTGAAACATTTTCAACTCTTCGGGCGTAAATTTTATATGTTGTCGCCATTTACTTGTTGTATCATCATATATGTTTGGACCTATTGATGTATATATAATTAAATCTAGCGAATGGTATTTTTGTTAATTGTTGTTTTCTGGGATTTAATATTTTGTGGTGACTTCCCATAAGGTATATTTTTTGTCCCGTTCGCTCACCGCTTATTCGTATTATTTGTGCGAATTGGCCGTTCTCTCCTGATGGTCTGAAAAGAACTTGTCAACGTTAACCGGCGCTATTTTTATACTTTTCATGTCATTTACAACAATTTCTTCTACCTGTTGGATAGTAACATTATTGTAAATGGCTCGTGACTGGTATTTATTTGATATGTCTTTACGTTTACATGGTGTTTTTCTCTTTTTCGGTGATTTATTTTCGTATATTATCTGTATATTGTCTGTGTGTTACACATCTGAAATCTATAATAATTGTATTCACTGGTTTAATTAATTAATTAATTCTAGGTTATAAAATGCGACCTCATGCTGGGACACGAGGACAGATGGGACGCAGTCGCGCGTTTATCTCGCTCCATCCTCACCACTAAAGAAATAGCAAGAAGGGAGCTTGAACGGATGGGAAGACAATATTAAACTAGTTAAGCCTTATTTATTGTAGGCCGAAAAGACCAGATATAGGAGGGGTAGAGCGATGAGCCCTCTAAACAATGTAAACGCTGACACTCAGCGTTAGCGTAAGTCACTGAATGTATTTGAGGCGCAAATAAACGATGTGGGATCCTCGACGTAATGCTTAACGGCGTCTCCAAGGCTTCTACAATTTCACATCGTAAAAAACAAAAAAAAGGTTATAAAATGCTAACTCGTCGATCGTATTTAAGTAATGCCGTATATCTGATCGGCAATCGTCGATGTTGTACTGGTCTTTTTTCCGTTCTTGTTTGCCGGCTTCCTGTTTCGTTTCAGGCGTCGTTATTCGAATCGATTGCGAGTAGAACACTTTGGCGGGGTGTGCTTTTCAAAAGTCGCCATGCAAATGACGTTTTTATGCGTCTACTCGGCAATCGTATTTCGATATACTCGTTCACTACGTTGGTATTCGGCTGATAATTGTTCATTGCTGTTCGGCGTTCGCCGGTTTCACTGGTCAAGTAGGCTCTAATAACAGTTGTTGCTATCCTGACAGTGGATGATGTAATGTATGCCTCTCTGCGGTTTCTACCCATATTTATATTATTTTGACGACGTCAACGCGCTCTTTAATTGGCTGATGCTATTGCATCCTCTGATTAGTCGGATTATCGTCAGTTTTCATATATCTGTAACATAGATCTTGACAAAGTTCCAGTCGTCTATCCACCACACTGGTGTGTACTGTGTAGTATGATCCGTTACAATTTAATGGCGATCATTAATTAAATTATTAATTATACCTACTGTTATCGTGAGAATTTTATTTCTTCGTTATTGCAGTTTTTCTTATTATTTCAAATATTCTTATAAATATTATTTATTATTTTTACGATAATCAAGATTATATTACATTATTGTATTTAGCTATCGTAAATAGAGACCAATCATTAATAGAAAAAAATAATTATATATTTTATACTAACTTTTATTTAATTCATAATTTAATATAATATTTATACCTATTGATATACATATATGATATTTATTGTTAAATTAGAAGTTCATAATTTCAATGTTCAATATTAACATATAATTTATACTATTTTTTTTTAAGTTAAATAAAATTAGTCAAGATTGGGCTGACAAGTTAGCGAAAAATGACAAAGAAGC
>JAIUCT010000081.1:80668-117852 GCA_021307375.1 Tetraneura akinire
ATTAGTCAAGATTGGGCTGACAAGTTAGCGAAAAATGACAAAGAAGCACATAATCCTAACAATGAATTTGGTGAGAATATTTATATCATACAATCAATTGAAAAAATAACTGAGTTGGGCGTTGAAGCAGTGGACAGTTGGTATAATGAAAATACATTTTTTAATTTTCAAGGAACAGAAGATGACATGGTTGCTTCAACAAAAGCTTGTAATTTAAAATTATAATTATTTAAAAATGCTAAGAATAATAAATAGGGAAAATTCAACGATGAAAATTTCACTCTAAGCTATCCATATCAATCATAGGGATGAAAGCTCGAAGAAGAATATTTTAAGTATTAGATGTTTCAGTAGAAAATTTCATACACTTCTATTTAATTTTTAAATTGAGTAAATTGTTTCTTATGTAATAAGAAAAGTGCCTAAAATTTATGAATGGTATTTATTAAATAATAATATACCTCTTCAGGACTATTATATTGAGTAGATATAACTATACGAGTATATCTTATTTGTAATTAATGGATAAAATTAATTTAAAATCTTCGACTGTGTCCTTCACTTTATTTTTTTAGGTGCCCTTAATTTTATTTGATTTAATAAATTACTACCATAAAATATTAAATAATTTAATTTCTTTTTTAAATTGGTATATTAGTCCATTTTTTTTTTTTTTTTTTAGTACATTTCACTCAAGTAATTTGGAAAAGTAGTAAAGAACTTGGTGTTGGTACATCTAAAAGTTTGAAATCGGGAAAAATATATTTAATTTGTAACTATGATCCTCCAGGGAATATCAAGTCACAATTTAAAGAAAACGTTTTGCCATCATGATATAGAAATCATATTACTTTTATTATAATATTAGAAGTAGGTAATATATAATTAATATATGTATTAAATAATAATATATGTATTCGCAGATATCATTATATCAATGTAGGTATTGGGAAATAATACAATAGTCAATAAGTAAAACTCACACAATAGTTATAATTCATTTTTATATTTATTTTATAACACAATCATTTAATATAATTATTATTACACTAATAAGGCTTTAGTTATGACAATACAAAAGATACAAGGGTTTGAGAATAAGATAATAAGTCTCTATTTTTTATCATTGTTCCCACAGTTGAACAATATCGCATGTACCAAAATTCCAGCGTGTGATATTGTAATCATAGTATAAGAAAATATCGCTATAATTAATACAATTACCAAAATTAACACATTACACGACAATGGTTTATGCATAAATAATAATATAGGTACATTATACATAAATATATCGGCACAAGTCTAACATTTAATTATCAGCCAAATAGGTAAATACATTCATACATATAAATATTATAAGAATATTTTTAAATCTAAATTCTAGACAGTTTTTAATTTTTATCACCAGAGTGATGTTCTTTATACAATGTCTACATATTAGTTTATATTAATAAAATACACATTGAGTTTCGTCCATTGATAACATAGTTATTACCTATAATATAATAATTTACCATAATCACGTTATTTGTGTTTTGTAAAATTATTATACGATGAAAGTTTCCTGTGTCCACTTTGCATCAATGTCAGAAAAATGTATTATAAAATATCTTAGACATTTTTAGATACCATCAATTATTATAATATTATGTAAAATCTAGTACGACGTACGTTACTATAACAATACAATATAGTGTGTGCAAGTAGGAAAATATTTATATTAGGTACTCGTATATCTAATAGTGTTATATAACGTGTAATAAAATAATTAAACAGTATAAAAATGATACCTAGTTATTATTTTATTTCACAAGTCCTACAATCATTAGAAATAATTATTGTTTTTGACATATATTATACCGGACTCAGTATTAAGTACGTTATGAATATGTATACATCATAACCATGACGTGGTTAACAGTTCGAAATTAAAAGTTCAAAGTTTATATAGTAAACATATTATGATGAAGTATGAAGTATGATCACACTACATTATTAATTTCTTAATTTTCTCACAACACTTACAGATTATTATAATAATAGTTACGATTTTATATTGAATACGTTTTTCTTAATTTATAATATTATATACGTTAAATTATAATTCATCATCTAACAGTATAATTTATAAATTGTTATGTGTGTACATAATAACATATCGTGATAACATAATATAATAATATTGTGACACGTAAACATTCAATATTAAGCACCTATATAATATTATAAATTTACAACTTTACTATATAATCCAAATGGATAACTACACAAATTTCATAGAAAATATAATATTATGAAGTTATATTAAAAAGTAAAATATCATTATACTTATCTAAAATTATTATTTATTTTTTAATAAACCATTGCTCCCTGCATAAAAATACGTTTACAATTTACAACCTTTTTACAATATTTTAAACTAGGTATATAATAATTATGAATCGATATCATACCACTATATAGGTAGTAGGTATTTATAAAATTATAATTGAAAAATTATTAGGGAATGAAAAAAGAAATAGGCAGAACCCGTAGAGGATTTATATAATTTTTAATAGGTATCATTAAATTGAATATGATCAATGACAATTATTTTTTTATTTCAATTGAAAATAAAAAGTAATATTGTGAATACAATATTATAATTTTGTTCAGTTATTAAAAAGTTAATTTTATATTTATTCAATATTTTAATATATTATAGATAGTTAAACCATATTTTATACACATAATATGACATAATATACTTTAACCGAAAGAACTGAAATCTATTATTTATTTATATTAAATAAAAATAAAAAAAATTGACTTATAAAATCATAAAAATTGTAAACCTAGGTTCTATGTATTAAAATAAATATAGTTTTAATTACATATTATTTATTTACTAACCAGAGCTTATTACTAACTAACACAAAATATAAAATGATATTAATAATTATAGTAAATAATGATATGGTTGCCAATTATTAGTTAATGAACTATAAAAAGTTATATAAGTAGCACCTATTGTTATTGAACAATAATATAATTTATAATGATTAGTTCAGAATATAAAATGGCATTGATAAATAAATGAAATTTAGTTTGATTATAACAATTAATATGTGTTTAGGAATAATTTTTAGATATGTGATCTGATTTTACTTATATGTTGTAGGTTATATAATAATATATTTTTTATTTTTTTTAATTAATTTAAATTAAATGAAAAAAAAATTAGGTATCTATAATTAATGTAGGCAGAAATAACTATAGGAATTAATTTTTTTGATTTTTTATTATTTAACAAACGATTCATTATTAATGATAAATTGATAACAGGTCAGGATGAAACCAAATGAACAAGTACATTATTAATTATAATCTAAATCCTGTTAGATATAAATCACTAACACTCAATATAGATAACATAACTAGGTACTTCAATCGATAACACTTCATCTCAACTTATTAATATTTTTACTTTATACAATTTTTTAATAGTTCATAATTTACCCTAGTTCCGATAAGATAATGTTATTTATAATAGGTAATCTAACGAAATTTGATTTTTGTTTTTAACGCAGTTATTTATTTATTTATAAAAATATTTATAAATTTATTTATTTTTTATTTTTAAGATACCTATTTATTTATAATACTCTATTAATTTTTAAACATTTTTGGCACATAATCGTTTGAAATTTCCTTGTGCCCATGTCATTCTTAAAATGAAAACCTAAAATAAACTTAATTTTATTAATGGGGACAAAAGTGCCATACGAATAGAACGACGACGAGATGGTGTCGAATTATTATGATTTATGAGTATAATATTAATTTAAAGTGATATACTGATATATTTTTCAATATAGATTTGATTTTATGATACACAACAATGGTGACCACTGACTATTAATAGCCAAGATAATTTTATTTATTTACTAATTGGTCTGATATGAGTAGCAAATAGAAATGTAGGAATGTATAGGCATGAAGTGAATTTTGGCCAATTATTATAATAATATTATAATTTGTAGTTTTTTTCTATAAATGATTAATAGACTATAATTTTTTTATGTACTTTGTAAGTTAGTTTATGTCAATAAATACGTTTAATTGCTATGATTTAATTTAATTTAATATATTACAAATTATTATTGATCTAGGAATTTTATGAATTTACTGTTTTTTCCATAATCATATGATAACCCGTTATGATCGATACATTAGATATTTATTTCACGAAAAATAGTTATTGTTAAACGAATATTCAGTTGATTACGAAGTACAGACGAGAAAATAAGAATTACTCCCAATACCTTAGATACTATCACATAGAACGTAATATTTTTTACGTGAATAGTTAAATAATTATTAATGTAGAGAAGGTATAACATTTACATTGAATATTTATTTATAGTATTTGTTATATTATGTGACTTTTCGGTGTCACTCCTTAAAATAATTTTAATGATTTATATTAAATATTAACAACTAGGTATCTTTCATCCCTTTTTTGTCATCATAACAGATTTCTATTTCTTAGAGAATTAAAACAAATTCTGTTTGTAACAACGTTTCTCAATTTTGCAAAAAATTTAAAATTTGGTTTTTAAAGTAAATTATAATATGCAAGCAACAAAAGTTATAATTTCTTATATAATTTAATATTTATATTTTTAAATTGTCTTTTATATGTTATTTAGGTTTTAGGACTTATATAACTTATATGTACATAGGTATTTATTTCTCTTTTTATTTATAATTTATTTTATAAACCATTCTAGAGAGCACTTCAAATACATGTAAAATCGTAAACGATCTATTTTACTTCGTTTAAATTTCAAAATAATAAAATATATATTATAAGTAATAACACTTCATGCGTACTATATTAAGTAAGAGCCACAGCTAGAAAAACAATACGGACGTTCAAAATTACAATATTTTTATGTACCTATGTATAATGAGATATCATGATACGTTAACCATTTTATTACGTTTATGATGGACCACATGAAAAATTATATAAAGAAATATGCCGAATCGCATATAAGTTTTTTGAGAATCTTTGTTTCACGTCATGTTTTTTTTTTTTTGTGTTATTACTATATATTTTTGATACTTTCGTACGAATAATTTTAATTAATACACTTAGGGAATAGAAATAACAATGATAAAAAGGGAATATAGGTACGTTAATAATTACAATAATATTTTACAAGGGACTGAATTTGAAACAGCTGTAATATTAATATTAATATTATTATGATAATAAATAAAAAATATAATGTTGATGTCCTAACACGCTGTCGTACGGATGTGGAAGCAATAGAGAAGAACGCGCGTGTCGCTCACAGCCACTTGTTACGAGTGTTGTTGCTCTTCCTTTTGCCCCACATCAGGTTATATCATACGATGGTGCCTTGCAATTGTTCCTGCGACGTGTGCGGCGACATGACCGGCGGCGATGCTGTAGATTGATGGTGTAACATCGGTACAATCATGCTCGTATTGCTGGAAATTCCTGGAGAAGACACCTCTTCGGGCGGCGTCACTTCTAGGCCGATGCTGCCGTTCAGGGCTATTTTTATCGCGCTACCGCTCATCTCGCTCGGATGAAGCTGTAAACAGACGAACCAGCTCAGTCCAATGGCAATGGAAATCATAGGTACCTCTACGTTATTTTTATAAATGTTCACGAAATACCATTATCATTTTTTACTAGTATAATGTTGCATAATATATTGCCGCAAATAATTTATTAAATGGGCAATGTTAATTTCATAAGTAGGATAATTTAATTAAATACCAGGACACATGGTCGGAGAATAACAGAACGAATTTCTAATAATTCGTTTAAAATAATATTTTGTATCCACATAAATTATTATGACGTATATTTATGAGTATAGTATTACAATTACTTTTTATAGTAAATTGTTAAATCACTATATAATGATAATATAAATTCGTTTACAATATATTATTATAATTGGCAATAATATAGAAAATGATCAGCAACTGAATAAATTGAAAACTGCATTAATTTTAAAGTTAATTACAAATTATATTAATTATAAATAATAAAGTATATATAATTTTTTTTAAAGGCATTTTTTATGTTAATTTCTTTGATAAAAGTTACTATAAGAAAAAATTAAGAAATTTGATAATTATTAGAATTTGAATAATATTTAAAATTTAAAGTAATTTTATGAGATTTACGTGAAATTAGGTTTTTGTTGACTCAACATTCAATAAAATAGAAATTTAATGAATAATAATTATAAACAAAGAAGTTATATTTATTTTGAATACCATAATTTATTTGAATAGGTATTTATAAAACATATCAAAATATGATTATAAATTATAATTTTATATTATAATATACATAAATATGATGATTTCATATTGTAAATACTAAATATATTCTAAGAAACATGATTTTGTAAAAATTTAAATACCACCTATATATTTTATAATGTACATTGGATATTCCACTATTAACTTGCCCATGAGTAGACATAGTTTTAAGCACAAAAACATATAGATTTGAATTATTATACTGTTACATAGTAAACTACTTGTATCATTTTAATAAATTGTAATTAAGTGAATTTAATTTTTTTCACATGAAATGTTCTATAACAAAACAAAATGGGATTTCGTAAACGATCAAAAATCAAATAAATTTTCTTTTTTTTATCCATTAAAACAAGTAAAATTATTGTAGATTGTAAGTATATACTATTAATTATTATTTTAATATTTAAAAATTTTAACGACATTGTGCATATAATACATATTTAATGAACGTGTTTTATGACCTTTTTATCCAGTATAAAAGTAATAAAAAGATAATTTTATAATCAAGTGAATAATTACATAAAAACGTGTAATTTATTATTGTTTCCAGTATTTTTCGTAATTCCCTTAATCATTGTTGTGCTTTTGTTACTCCTTCTTATCAATATAATAAATTTTGAATATGACTGACTTCCTATTTTTATTTATTCTTATGATCAATAGACAAATAATAAATAACATATTAACATTTAATCATTTATCAAATATTATTAATTACAAATTATTATGCAATTCAACAATTGTTAATGAATAAACAAAATTATCTAATATTATTTATTTGTCTGTAATTTTGAATCCATGTCTACTATTAGAATTTACTACTCTTATATTTTTATCAATTACTACCTACAGGTAATAAGTTATCATACAAACGTATCACATTAAACGAATTTATTACGTATAAATATATAATGCATGCTTTAATGAAAAAACAAATTATGTATACCTACTACATTTTTATTCATGACTTGCAAATATACGACCATTAAACAATACGCTTTTAAATATTATAATATACTACTGTTAAAATGTAATGATGTATGTTACAAAGTAGATATATGGAATAAATTAGAAGAATGAAATTTATAAAAGGTGAAGCATAACGACAAAAATAAAAAATTGATAATATTTGTACGTGTATTATATTATGTAAGTCAACGAGCGATTATAAATACACATAGGTAGGATTAATTAATACAACTATCGTTTATAATATTATTATCACTGACTGCGTGGTGTACTTTGGTAAACTGTTTTGCACTAATTTTTGTATTATGTGTGGGTTATTGATTCTAAATATTTAATCTTATTTATTTAAAAAAAATTACAGTAGCAAATAGCAATTCTAAGTAATCTAGAGTCTAGACTACTTAATATACTAATAATATTAATAAATATAATGTAAAATTATTTTGGTGTAGCAAATTAAATACTTGCAATAACCCAATTACGACACAGACACTGATCAGTGATGATGCAATTAACGCGCAAAAAAATAAAAACTATACATAATATATAATTATTATTACATAACCCGCACAGTTCGTCTTGACCAATCTCAGCTATTCAATTTTAATTATAAATTGACCGATTTAACAATAGACATTATTAAATAACTATTACCGTCTGAAGATTGAATAATATTTTATGTTAAAAGCAAAATGTACTAGGTACATAAATTGTACAAGTATATAATCTATAATAATAATATTATAAATAATAAAATTTATATAATTTTTAAAATAAATCCATATAATATATTACAGTGATTTTTATTGATTTTCCAAATCTCCTGAAACACGACGTTAGCCAAATAAACCGTGCAGGATATTATAATGATGTTTATATAGCGTGTTTAAATTTTTGAAGTCAACCTAATTTAATGATGGATATAAACATCTATAAACTTATGTAAATGCAGGCATACAGAAAAAAGTAATATATACAATATACCTAATATGATAATATTAAATCATAATATTATAGTGTGCATATAATATTATTATCGTTATCGAGGCTAGCTGAAATAACTACAAAGTTACCTCAGACCGTCTTCGCGCAGTGACGATATTTCTCATTGATCGAGCACTTAGGCTTACTTGCATACTGGGTCTACGATCGTGACCAATGGACCCCATGGGAAAGTGTGATACTCCCAGTTCTTCGAGGCTGCTCTTCCGGTTGCACGTGGAAAGCCCTTGCCTGAGTGAGTTAGACCTTCTCAACAATATGTCATCGACCACACGAAGAGAATTGGACCGAGCACGGAGTGCACTGCTCACCGTCGGACTGTCTGGCAACGAAAGGCTATTTGACTTTGTTGTGACCAATGGTGGTGGCCTGGTCATAAATGGAGGGAAAGCCATGGTCGATCCTCTTCTAGAGCCAAAGCCTAACTGGCCGATTGTCGAATTGAAACTAATGTTTGACTTTCTGCGACTGTTGTGTCTCTCGAACGTTTTCTGTGCCGAAAACGGGCTCGGCCGTAAGATATACCTGAAAAAAAAATTATAATAACTTCGTTCATATTTGAATAGAATCTTAAATCTTAGAGGCAATAACGAAAATATTATAACAACAGTATTTATATTGTTTATTAAAATTAAAATTATTATGTAATAAATTTTATTATAGTCCTAACTCCTAGTGCATAATAATTGGTTCATTTAAGAGCTTAGAGATAGTATTATTACGACAAATGGAAATTGAATTAATTAAATATCTTTACAAGTTTCAACACAATTTATCTTACACAATGTCGCCTTCTTCAAGCTTGAGGTCACAACTTGGATTAATTATGACATACGATAGACTGCTTCGTTTTTCGCTGACGTCCTCGTGATCGATGGCTGGTAAATTCAAACTATCCATTCGTGATCTGACCAAGTTTACGATTTCTGCTCTTTCAATTAAATTATCATGATTATCGCGAGCATCGTCATGCATGTTTATCGAGAACTGTGCAAAAATATAAAATCAACATTTTTAATAAAATAAATGAATAAATGGTAATAATATAATATAATAATTTTGTTTATACTTTATTTTATAGCAAGCAGTAATTTATCAATAAAAATTGGATAAATCATATTTGTAAGTATTTCTTAATATATGTTTTTTTTTTTTTTGAAAATAAAAAAATTAATTAATAATATAGACTATGAAGAATTGATATCAAGAATGTATAATAAGTTTGGAAAAAATGTGCCTTTAATTTTTAACTTTGAGTATATCTAATACCGAGTTATAGAAAACATTTACCAGGATATAAAATTATTTTAACAGTACTTATGTTAAATACCTTAAAAAGTAAAAACATTAGTTTATTTCTTTTATATACCGTTAATATAAATTATCTACTGGTAAATATTTGGTACGACTTAGAATAAATCTATTATAATGTTATATACAAATATACAATCTTAAAATGAAATTCAAATAATTAATTATAAATTATTATCATAAAATAATTAATTATTATGTACCTGATCTTGTTAAGTATTTAATATTAAATTCTATATGGATTTTTGATGACTATATAACCAAAATTGTTTTTGATAATTATGAGGGTTGTCAGTTTTTTGAAGAATGATAAAATTTAATACAAATATACAATAAGAATATAAAAAAAGACACTAAAATAATATTATTTTTATCATGTAATTGCAATATTTATTACTGCAATAGCAATATATTACAAGTATTACAAATATTTTAATATAATATGATCATCTACATCTACACACTACACATTACGTATACAATGAGGAATATTTTAAAATATTCAAATAATTTCTTTACCAAAATAAATTTAAAAAAAATAAGATCCTAATAATTGTAATATTAAAATTATAAAAATAATTACGTGCAAATAATATGAAGTTTGAAATTCATTTAGTTTATGCAAACAACTAGGATTAATAGATACAATTTAAACTTGAGAATTAAAGCAGTATTTCATATTATTATGAAGATACAATATGTCATGCATGAAGTACATATTATACGAGTAATAATATGTTGGGTACCTACTAATTACTACTAAATTTAACATATTTTGTTTTATATAATATTTATACAAATAGTTAAAATTAAACAAATTTTAAAATAAAGAATATACACAGTGGGTAAAAAATTGTTGTCCAATATGATTTTGATATAATTTATATATAATATAAAAATATAAATAAATAAATACTTTATTTTATTGTCTCCAGTAAAGTTGTTATTTTTTATATGACCACCTTCTCACAAAAATAATCTAATTTCTAATTATACATTTATATCCTTAAATTAGATAAGATAAGATAATATTAGGTCACAAATTGACTATCTTTACATTTTAATTAATACGGTAAACATTATTTTAAGTTTTGATTTTAATTAGTTAGGACGTTAGGTGTACTTAAAAAAAAAAATTATTATATAAAATGCGATTTGTTTACATAAATAGATTATAAAAATCAGAATTTACTAATACGTAACAAAGTATATCAAAATTTATTATCAGCGATTAATCATGGTTGGGCCCCAGTGTAATATATAATTTCTTATTTAAATAATTTTTTAATATTATAAACAGTATTTTAAAAGAGAAATTGGAATTTCCTAAATATTTATTCAATATATTAATGAATAATAATTTCAATGTTCTTTGCAATTTAATGTTAGTGAATATAAATTTTTATTTCATCTCGATAATACGATTAAAATAAACTTTTACTTAATAATAATATTTAAAGCATTTTAATCAATATGTATTGTTAATGTCGTTAATTATTATTATTTACTCTTAAGTACTCACTACAGATGTTTGATTCCTGTGGCAATTAGGCAAACAATTAGTTGGTATGGGCATGTAAGCTTCGTGGTCTGAACTCTATTTTAAGTAAAAAATATAAGCAAGCGAAATAAGTTCAGGACCCAGTGAGAAAAAAGCATTAGTCAAAATAATGTTATGATTAATAGTTTTAGTTAGTTGCATACCTCAGATATTTTATCGCAGTCTGTACCACATGCATCCTGTAAGTTACAGAAGAATAAATAGATATAGTTAAAAGTTTATATAGCCTCAATGTGTTTATTGGTTTGCATACAGTGAACAAGTTGAGATTATAGTCAAACGAATATGAAAAAATAAAATCATCTACAAATATTGATCGAGTGTAGAATACTTACCGGCGGTGATTCTACATTTGACAAATCTTGAGTTCTATAAATGCCTAAAGGTATTTCACAAGTTGTGGAACAGAGTTTTTGATATAGACGTCCATACGTTCGTATCCACATGTCTTCTTTTGTGATTTTCATCTGTGTACAAACGTATAATATATTATGTAATAGTTTTAATTAAATGTATTTGAATACCGATATACGATAATATATTTTGGTAATACTATAATCAAATATATTATACTCGTACGAATGTACGATTATATTTAAGATATATTATAGCAGATTTATAAATTAGGTACTTAAATGTTTTAGTTGAAAAAATTTACTTGCAGGTACTATACCTGGTAAGGTATACTTACAGAAGTTAAAAAACCAGAACCAGGAGCTTGATCCACACCCAATAGTAATCTTACAAACGTGATTACATAATCCTTTACAAATGCTTGATATAACAAAGTATCTAACATGCTAGCACTAAATACCGAACCAGCCGCAAATGGTAGACGAAACATGTATGATATGTGTGAACCTCTTTCTTTTTCATGCTATTATAATATAAAAATGATAAAAATAAATATTCAAAAATAATATTAAATATTAAATTATGTACCTAATTATACAAATTTGAAATCACATTAAATAAAAAGTTGAAGTCATTATAGGTATACACATTATTCGAACATTTTTTATGTTTATTATTATGATTTAAAAATAATTTACTTATTTCATTATTATTATCATTATCATCAAACATTTTTTGTTTTGAAATAAATTAACTTACTTTTTCCATTTTCGATAAGTGCAATGCATATGTGTCTTGTGCTCTGAATTGCATGAATCTCATGTTGGACGATTGAGATAACTCTGTTATGCTACGTATATTAGGAAAAAACCTATATATTTTTAAAAACAATTAGTTATAAAATAATTTTTTTTATTTGTTAATACTTAATAATTTTTATTAAAAAATATTTCAATTTATTATTAATTATTTATTTTCAAATTTATAATTTGTATATTAAATAAATGCACGACCAAAAATTAGGTAAGTACCTATAATGCATCATATACTCGTATTATACCTCTAAATTATTAACCTTTAATAAATAATTATATTTTGAATTATTATTGTATTCCTATAGGAAAATACTTACTTAAACATTGTTTGGACGGCAACAATAGTATTGCAATCTGCTAATGTTTCTTCTTCAGCTGAATTTGATAGTTCCTTATTAACTACTACTACGTTTTCTGCTAATAATATACCAGCTCTCAAGAGATCATCCAAACTGTTAATAATTTTATAAAATATTGACTTAAATTAATTGAAAGCTTGTTTGAAGGAATAAGATTAATTATTCTACGTAATATTAATTAAGTTTTATTAAATTATGTTCCTTATAAACGTAAATCTCATACATTTTCTGTCTACCATAAATAATTATTTTATTATTATGTGAAATTATCTACGTTTACTTCCAACTTATGATTAATAATAAATAATAAAAAAAAAGATAAAATTAATTACAAAAAATTGGAAATATTATAAATTGTTTTAGATAAACTATTTGTTAGTTGTCAGATTTTCTTATTAATATATAATATAGTTATATTATATTATATTATATTATATTATATTATATTATAATTTATTATATTATATTTAATAAATAAATAAAATCAAACATCAAAGTACTTAAAACTTAAGTCATTTAAATTTCAGATTCTGAGCGAAGAGAATAATGTATTGGTTATACAATGATGTATGGTCTTTTATGTTTTTGTTTTTGTTCTTATATGTGAAGAAGACACATTTATACAAAAAATAATTCTAAGATTTTCACGAATATTAAATATTTCCGGTTGGAAAGTGGATGCAATTGGTACTTTACTTTATTTAGGCCATTTATTTATAGGTGTTGAAATTTGAGTTAATCAATTTTGAAAGCATTTATATGGATTCTTCTTATTATATTTCAATATATTATAATGATGTTAAATAAAATTGAAAAAAATTTTTTAAAATATTTTGAAAATTTTATTGAAGTTCAAATACATTATAATTTACTCAGTTAAAATTAATTGTGAATTATTACATTTACGATTTTGTTTTTTTTATAGCTGTTTAAAGTATAAAAAGTAAGGGAAGAGATACTAGTGTAGAAGGGATACAGGGTAAAGAGGATAGTGTTGAATTTTGATTAACACTTGAATATAATGATAAATCACTACATTCGAAAAACGATTCTAAGCGAAGTACTGTCAGATTTGTGTTTATAGGTGACTTATTTAGGGGTTTAATAATAAATTATTTTTATTAAAGTTGGAGACTGATAAATGTAAAAATTTTAATCAGTACATATATTATCTGATGAAATTCGTTACACCCTTTTATCCTTTTCTGCCGCAGTGATATAGATGTGCAAATCATAGTGTTTAATTTTAATTAGAATTTGAATGCAATAATAAACCATTGCATTAAAAAAAAAACGATCCTGAGCGAAGTCAGTCAGATAATGTAGGTATTGATTAATATTTTGACATTTTTTATTAACCATTAAACCAATATAATTTTACATTTCTATAGAAATTCATATATGAATCTGAAACTAAATAAAGTTTTATAAAAGTCACTAATAATCACAATAAGAAAGTTTATCACATTTGTTTTTTTGTGAAGATATTACAATTATTAAATTGATTTGGGACACTCTGTACACAACAAATAATAATGTTTGTAAATCAATAATTCATCAATCTGTCAGGTTTTTCATATATTAAAATATTCTGTCACTATCAGACATATCAAGCATGAAAAATATTATATTATATTATATATTAATAATATAATATTACGTTTTATAAAAATGATTTGTTTTATTATTTTACAATATATTTTTTTATTCGTGAATTATATAATATAATAAGTCTGATTTATAAACATTATCATTATTAAAATACAAATTTGCAATATTATTCATTTATTGTTTATAAAAATGTCAAATTTCTATCTAATATTAATAATGATAAACGTAATATGAATTTATTATAATAATTATAATAATATATACCAGTCTATAGATCCCAGCATCCAGTATACAAGTGGAAAATAAGATATGGCATCTAAAAATGCAATGTCTGGACGGCGTTCTAATAAAATAATAATCGGATTTAGTGACGTTTTAGGGTGAAAATGTGCCCTTAGTGGTATGATAAAATTATAAATTCCATTGGATGCGTAATCAGCTGCTAAAATTATGGTCTTATTTTGCCAGTTGTAATCATCAGCGTTCCGATATGCACAATGCTCACATACCTGTTACAGTGTCAAGTTTATTTAATAATAATTCATATTTTATTCGTAAAAATTATAAATAACCAATAATTTGTTGAGAGTAGGATGATATATATATATATATATATATATTAAATATATGAATAGATACAAATATGAAAAACTGATTAGTTAAACATTATTATACATTTATTTATTATAGATATATGAAAATTATAATATTAATCAGAATTCAACGAATAATAATGAATTTATACGTTATTTTAAGGTTATATTTTTTCTCTGAATTGTTTAAATACATGTTAATTAGTACTTAGTCGTCAATATTCTAAATATAAAATTAATTTAAATGGTAAATTTTTATGTATTTTAGTTGAATGTAATTTATAACGATGCGAATTATGATAATTTAAGAGTAATTATTTTATTAATTGGCCTATGAACCATAATAGGTATGATACTTGTTTTGAATTAATTTTAATATGTAAAATGATAAAAATAATAATTTGGATAATTTTATTTAAAATTATATTTTTATTTTTATAATAATTCCAATGAATAAAAGTTTACTTGCACTTATTAGTTAAAGAAAGAGGTAATATTTAGAATTTTATTTTGAATTTAATGGAGTACGAATATTTTATAGTTTATATTTATTTAATTTATTATCTTATTTATTTTCATAATCATTTATTATGTTTTTGTTATTTATTTAAACCATAACAAATTATATTTAAACTAAATATTTTAAAATTTAAAATTTATTTTCTTTAAAAATGTCATTATAGTTCATTTTCTAGCCTGATTATTTTATACGAGTAATGAATACAAAATCGACAATTAAAAATTTAAAAATGTTCATATTTTCATACAGGTATTACTGTATACTGTACGTTTAAAATAAATATTATATTACTGATATCAAATTATATTATGTTAAAATATTTAAAATATAAAATCATTTATATAATAATTACCTGAGCAAGTTGTAAACAACATAATGGTTTCTTTTCTTTCAACAAATAACATAGTGTGGGACTGACACCTATGTATGGTGATACTGGCGGAAATCCTTTGACTATTCTGTAATATAAAAAAATAAAAATACGTATAAAAACGAACAATAATAAATGGAAATAAACGAAGGGAAACAACAAAATGTGTAATATTTAGATTGTTTTATGATGAATATTTAACAAATAAATTACAGGACGACATTACGTTGCACATTAAAAACTTGCCTCTTCAACTCAGCATGCCAAATAGGCTGTATGTAAACGTCTTCCTCTCCATCCGATATAAAACGGAATCTGAGAGTTTATCAAAAAACATGCAAAAATAAATAAATAAAATAAAAAAATAATGTACAAATGAAGTCAACATGCATAATACAACTGGTCGTCTTAAATTATTTAATCAGACATAGCAATAATTTATACGTAAGTGCTAATAATAAAGGCATGACAAGTAGTATATGTAGGTAATAATTCATTTGTTAATATTGAAAACAATAATTGTTTTTAAACACGTTTTGTATGTACCTACATTGAATGTTAAATTTAATTAATGTTTCATGTCTAGTAAATAATTTTCTTGTTATCATTAAAAAATGTGTAGTATTCTTTTCTATTTATTTAGGTATTATTCTCTGTAGCTGGCGGTATAATGATAGCAAACACAAAAGCTTAATATTAACAAGAAACTGATAAACACAAAAAAAGGAAATAACTTTTCTGATTATTACACGAGTAGAAAAATAACTGAGAATATTATAATAGTATATTTTTTTTTAAGGAAAGCAAAGCTAATCTTTTTTTAAAATATTTATTACATTTTAGATTCTGAGCGAAGCGAAGAATGTATTGGTTTTACAATGATGTGTGATTTTTTTTTTTTTTTTTTTTTTTTTTTTTATTCTGAAGACATTTTTACTACCCGAAATAATGCTCCGATTATCACGAATAGGGTATGTTTCCGGTAGCAAAGTGGATCTAGTTGGTACTTTATTTAGGTCATTTTTTGAATTTCTCAAAATTGACCCTAAGCGGTAGAAAAAACTTGGAAAAAATGACGAAAAAGCGGCATTTTTCACGAAAAATGAAATTTTGACAAATTCAATTTCTATATTTCACGATAACTCAGGCAATTTTTAAGATAGCGACCTGAAAATTTTTTTGGGTGTTCACATAGCTATTATACATATGTGGTAAAATTTTGGAACCGTTATGTTAATTTTTCTACAAAATATTAGACTTTGAATATTTCGTAAAATTCACGTTTTTACGTATATAATGTTTGATAAAATTGGCAATTTTGGGTATTTTGGTCTGAAAATTTTACTCAAGTATACTTACATATTACTTAACATCATACTAAAATATTATAAAAATCCATTGTCAAAATTTTTTTTTATAGCCGTTTTAAGTTGATATTTTTAGGAAAACGAAAATCTTAGAATCCATACATATAAATAAATATTCTGAAAACACTTTTACTACCCGAAATAACGCTTCGATTTTCACGAATAGCGAGTTTCAGATGTAAAAGTGGATGTAGATGGTACTTTATTTAGGTCATTTTTCGAATTTCTCAAAATTTACTATAAGCGGTAGAAAAAACTTCGAAAAAATGACGAAAAAACGGCATTTTTCACGAAAAATGAAATTTTGACGAATTCAATTTCTACATTTCACGATAACTCAGGCAATTTTTTAGATAGAGACCTGAAATTTTTTTTGAAGGTTCACATAGCTATTATATATATGTGGTAAAATTTTGGAACCGTTTTTTAAATTTTTCTACAAAATATTGAACATTGAATATTTCGTAAAATTCTCGTTTTTACGTATATAATGTTTGATAAAATTGTCAATTTTTGGTATTAAGGTCTGAAAATTTTATTAAAGTATACTTACATATTAATTAACATCATACTAAAATATTAGAAAAATCCCTAATCTAAATTTTTTTTTATAGCTGTTTTAAGTTGATATTTTTAGTTCAAACGAAAATTATAATCTGACTGAACTTCGCTCAGAATCGTTTTTTCGAATGCAATGGTTTATCATTGCATTCAAATTATAAATAAAATTAAACGCTATGGTTCGCACACCTGTATCCTGTGCGGCAGGAGTATCAGCTCATCTTTTTTTTTAATATTATTATCATTAAATGTTTGTAGTATAATAAACACAGAATAGTACCTACTGTTCGTATAATACAGTTTTTAATTTTGATGATATTCGTGTAAAATATTATATAAAAGCATTCTATTAATTAAATATTAATACAATTTAAGTAAATAATATGAAGTTGGTATTATACAAGTAGGTACAGAATTATTATTGGTACATTTGTTCTCATAGATCAATAGATAGCAATTTATTATAATCTGCAGATGAGAGATGACTGATGTATTATTATTATTAATATATTTCAGTAGGTACGTAATATTATTATTAACAAAACAATAATTATACAAATTATAATCTATATTACAAAGTAAATAAAATATTAAATTAATGTGAATGTAAAGTGTGAAATATACCGTTTCAATATTTTTGGTTATATTTATTTATTTTTTTCGAAATTTATTATACGTATGCGTACCTACTTAAAAAAGAAATATTTTAAATACTTATTAAAGATATTTGAATAAAATATTAATATTATAATATTACTTAATATACAATCTCTTATTATTTTTAAGTGGTTCTATTTTTAACACTTTATCAAAATATAATTTTCAAAACAATTTTAATATTAAAATAATGTACTTTAAAATATATAAAAAATTGCATACCTACAAAGTATTTCAGTTACCGGAAAACCAGATAAATTCATATTTTACAAAATAATAAAATATTAATATGCTAAATGCGATACATTTGCTACAACTATAAATAAAGCTACATCCATTAGGTATTTACCTAATACACTATATTCTACTATAACACTAAGCACAAAGTTTTATCATACAATTTTATAAATGTTAATATTTGTTTATAATATTAAACATAGATAACGGTACCATTTATATTGATTAAAGTGATGATTTTATTATATATTAATTAATAATAATATATAATTCATTCTATTTAAATTTAGAACACTTCTATTAATATTTACGTAATTCAGTCAACTATTTATACGAAATTATTAGGATAAATAAATTAAATTAAAAACTTAAATGAAACAAAATATTGAGTTAATATTTTTAGATATATTAAAAATTTAATTACATTTTTATTATGCAAAAATATATCATATATTTTTACAGAATTGTAGTCTTTAGAATGTAAAAGTATTTATAAATATTTGTTTTACAAGTATAATAATAGATGTTCATATTTGTTTTTATTTTTCTACTAGGTAGTTACTACATTTTTTTTTTGATTTTGTTATGTACAAACAAAAAATATTAGATAATAAATTCATACTAGATTGTTACAGAAGAGTTCGAAATTTTTTATATTTTTGTTTAAGAAATATAATATATATTTATACTGTAATAATACCAATGTTTTCAACTAAATTTTACTATATATAACGTTTTTTAAGTTTTACATTCCAAATAATACAAACTATATGCAAGTATTTTAGTGGTACCACGCAACTTATAGATATGTTGAAATTTTTATTATTTTTAATATTATGTTATAATTAAAGATATTATTCTCTACTAATAATAATGTTTTAATCGAATTCATAGACGTAGCCACACTTTTGTATTAGGTATGCAAGATTATTTTCTTAGTAGGAATACAAGTTAAAATTTAGTTAATTATTAAACTGCTTAAAATGTATTTCTATAATTTATAAGGTCTTAGATATGACAAATTTAAATGGATAAAATAAAATAATAAACAAAATAATAATAAATGTAGGTTTAATAACCAAGTTTTATAAATTAATAATTAATTATAAAGTCAATATAATTAAGCATGGTTTTGACGATATTTTGTATTATTTTATTTTTCTTGAGCGTTTAGGATATACAATAACTAAATATCAATTTATATAGGTATATATAAATAACATAAATTTAAATGATATCTTATTTAATTAATACTTACGCTATTTTTTCACTAGGTGATCTCCATGGCACCTCGTCTTCCAGCTCATCTTCACTCTCATCTCCATCTGGATCAATTTCTGGATGAGGTACAGAAATATTTAATGATGAGCCAGTCATATTTTCAGCAACTGGTAATATACTCGGACGACGACTACCTGAACATAAAATCTCTTTGTTTTGTAAACATTTTTAGATTTAAAATTAATTAGAGTTATACCTCTTCGTTGACCTAGTACTTCAGGGCTCAATAAATTTGGGTTTATGTCCATTGGCTTAGGAATATTTAAATGATTACTCACGATTGAACTTTCTTCGGTTTGTTTACTTTGTATTGTGTAACTTTCTCTAATCGTTCTTTGTACATCCACTGGTTTATCTATAATATTATAATGAAGGATAAATTTAAATGCGATATTTTATAATAATTATATTAAATACAGCTATAATATAATATGATAAAAATTATTAAATTACCATTACTCAATGAACTTTCAAGCTGTTTTGATGGTACAGAACCATTATTTGAAACAACAAACGAAGAATTTTCCTCTTTGTTTACACTAATATAATAACATATATCAGATTTTTTCATTATATGCCTAGGTCCGGGGTTTAAAAGTATAGTATCTTCGTAAAATTCTGGTAAGTCTGCTGGTCGCACACCAACTAATGATACACCGAACCTAATAATAGTGATTAGGTATTACTTTTTTTTATAATACCTCATTAGTTTCAAGTTTTAATTAAATACTTTCTATGTGAATGAAAACTTGCATATGTGAAACTTTTGCCTTCGTATTCACCGAAAAATCTACTATCTCCTAAAAGTATATGATAAATTTCGTTTCCAGAACACCTACCATATAGCCTGTGCCATTCTTCAGGTGAAGTTTGTCCTTCCCTATTCATAAATTATAACATGTGTTATTAAATATTCTATATGCTCATATAAATTATTATACATTTAATTTTATATAATTGACTAGGTACAAAAAGTTATAAGTATAATATTATTATATAATATATTATTTAAGTATAATATTTTTTTTCCATGTGTATTATATTAAAAAAACATAGTATGTGTTAACGTCAGCAAAAATAGAAAACCATTATTGAAATAATTTTTCAAAATTAGTTATTTTTATTAAAAATTAATTATTATTAATTATACTAACTGGCCTCTACTAGTGTGTAGTAGAAGAGTGACAAGAGTTGAAGCTCCAGGACACGTGCAATTATTAGCAAGTAAAGCATATTTAAGTTCATCTTCACAAACAACAAATTCAGCAAATTTTACATGTAATTTATTTTCTGGTCGAAATATTTGAACATATTGGGGAACAGTTGGTGCATAGTCTTTAACTGCCCATGATCGGAGAATTGTATGTTCATCCTATATATATATTATATAATTTTAAATAGTATAGTAATTTAAGTTAAATTTTTAATACATTGAAATAAAATAATTACTGCTGCAGCTTTATCAGCGTAGTTTCTAGCAGCCAAGACAAAACATGCTTTAGCATCACTCATTCTAGCTCTGGACAAATCTCCATCTTTTAGACATGATCCTTGAATATAAATTACTCTTTGTGCCCAAATAGGAACTTGAAGTATCATACGCATCGTGGTATCAAGTTCCATTGGTGATAACAGAACCACAAAATAGTCCTAATTATTAAATAAAAATTTAAATAATAAATATAAAAATATGATCCAAGATAATTATTTTTGTAAATAATTTATAGTGATAATATTTATACAAAATATAGTGCATGAATAGGTATTTATATTTACATAAATATTTTATTATAAAAAAAATGTTTGTATTTTTCATTGATGGTACCTATATATAAAACTTTATAATTTAATGTAATTATAATAATTATTTTATTTTGGTTGGTATTATTGTTGCACGTAAAAATGTATACCCATCAACTAATAAATTGCGTTTATAATTAAATACTGTTTGGTTATAATGTGCAGGTCTAATTATATGGCCAGTCATGTTTTTTTCAAACATATATAAACTATTACACAATTATTCATAATATATCGCTAAAAGTAAATTTAATTCTAAACTACTGATTTTAAACTAATTACATTGTTAATTATTGTTAATACTTAAATAAATAAGAACTGATAAAAAAAATTATACTCAACTAATACTATAGCCAAATACTAACTTGAAGTAATGGATGTGCATAGAATTCATTGAGAAAATCCATAATTGTATCAGCTTGAAGCGTTGTACTACAGACGACAACATGCTTTTCTGAATGTGCTCTATGAGATGAATAAGAACCTCCTAATTTTTGTCTTTCCATCCACGTAAATGCCAACTGTTCAAACTACGTGAAAATCAAATAGCGAAAATTTTATGTAAATACAGTAAACGTTATAATTTATAAACGATAAATGAAATAAATAAAAAAAAGTAAAATTTGTTACTTGAGTAGGAAGAACAATCAATGCTATGCAAATCATAACGACCATATAGAGTTGGGAAGGCCAAATATCTGGCACAAAATCACCGTAACCAACCGTAGAAAAGGTGACTACCACATAATAGGTAGCTTGAAAAAGGCTTAAATGACGATGACCGGCTCTTTGGAAGTGCTGTATACCGCAAACACTGTTAATGTGACATATTTTATTATATTTTAAATTTGCATTCGTAGCGTTATTTGTTTGTAATCTACCTAGTAAATACTAAACAGAGTAACGTGGCAGAAAGTATCATTAACTGTTGGGATAACGCCGATTGTGATTTTTGCATAGCTCGATGAAGATCATTCTAAAATGATATAATAAAAATAAAATAATAAACAAGAATAAGAACATAATATTGAATAAATATATTAATTTATTCACTGACAAACATATTTTCAAGTGATTTTTTCGCTAACCAACAGTTTAGAAACACTGGTATGAATAAATGTATCAATGCTGGCTGGAAAATCTAAAATATTAAATTAAACCTTAGATTAATATTTAATACCTGCATCTGTTAGTTATATCGTCTACATTACTATGAACATAATAGTTTATATTTTACCATTTAGTATAATATAATATAAATCAGTACGATATAAAATATATAGATACTAACTGTGAAAATAAATGGTACGGTAGTAATCAACTCTAAAAGGAAATGGAATGATAGTAGTTGCTGCATTACATTTCCCTGAAACAAAAAATGATTTTATGATGATACGATTCGCAATTCATTATAAAAAAATGTAAGATGTATGGGTTAAAATTATAAATATTTTTTTAACATGATAAAAATTTGATGCGAAATATTGTTTTTATAATTTTTAATATTAAATATTATTTTATATTATGCAGGCCTGCAAAATTACGATTCTATTTATAACGTCATTATTTTACTGACATTTGGATATAACGTTATTATATTATAGAGTATATTATAGAGTAATAATAATTATCATGATTATAAATTATAATACCTGTATATGTGAATATTGATTTGTATCATGCATGTGTATCATGAACGATGCACTTAACTAGAAATGTAGGTCACTGTTATCATACAGCTAAAGTAGACTTTTTCGAATGATAATTAATCGTGAATAATATGTACATTGTACTGACTCAATATAAATATAATAATAAAATAAATATTTCAATTTTATTATTTAAAAAAAAAAATCTTAATTAATACAAATTATACAATAAACACGAATGAATTACAAATCGTAAAATCTGTATACACTACAACAGTAGTGAAATTACGTAAATTACGTAAATTGCCGTTAATGCGAATATTATTAGTCTGTACTACTATATTAGACTGTCACTTGGTCTTCAAAATCGTCTGAATAATATGAATGGCACCTGGTTGGCATTCGTAATGAGTAAAATCAGTCGACACTTTTCACGGATTACCTGCCACTTATTCAAATAACCAGCGACGCATTTGCCTTTACACACGGAAGCACTCTGTTGAGAATATTTAATGGTGTTTTAGTTTGAAAAATATTAACCTTTCGTAGTATGAATTTTGATAGAAAATAATTTACAAAATAATGAGTTTTTATATATTTTTCATGTTGTTCCAAAATTGAATGCGTTATGTAGAAAACCGCAGCTAGAATAATATTATTATTATGTTATATTATGAATAATAGGTACGTATATATTAAATAAAATAAATTGTAAATAACTAAATAATGTTTTACACAAATTATAGAATCGTACATTTTATTTATTCACTTCTGGAAAGTAAATACCAATATTTAATATTGTTAAAATGCATTTATGTGATTGCATTATATTATGTATTATCTGTATATATATATATAGAAAAACTTTTTTTTTTATATATTTTGATAATTTTTTATTTAAACATTTTTTTAGTATTTATGGTATTATACAATAAATATTTACAATTGAACTCAGAAACATCTTCTTTATTAATATTCTATTTTGTTCATTAATTAACTTGGTAGTATCTACAAATCTATTTATTATTTACTTAGACTGTTAGACTATATTATAATATTATCCATATTCACAATTTATATAAACAAATTAAAAATATCAATAATTTAAATTTAATTATGATAATAATTAAATTAATAATATAAATTATAATTTCTATACATTTTTATAATTTTTTTTTTACCATTAACATAATGATAAGATTTGATTATAAAAGAAAAAAGAAGAGATGATACTGCTGTGGAAGGGAAACAGGTATTATAATTACATTTGAGAAAACGATTTTGAGCGAAGTTCATTACATAATATATGTATTGATTAAAATTATTACTTTCATGTAGTCTCTACGTTTAATATAAATGCAAATAAAACCCCTAAATGAGTCACGTAAATACCCAAATCTGACAGTACTTCGCTCAGAATAGTTTTTCAAATGTAATGATTAATCATTGCATTCAAATTTTAATCAAAATTTAACGTCATCTTTAGATCTGTATTCCTTTCACAGTAGTATCAGCCATTCTTAATAACCAATATCCTTTAAACAGCTAAAAAAAAAAAAAATCGTAATATTGACAATTAGTTTGAACTGAATAAAGTAATATTGAGCTTCATTATAATTTTTCAAATTTGTATTATACTCGTATTGTTTAAAATTGATTTGTAAACACATAGGTATACCTATCACTAAAATATTTCATTTATACAAAATTATATTATAATTTATATTATAATATTAAGATATGTAATAAAATATCAATATTTATAAAACTATATTATTTTAATATAATTTCAAGTTATATTATTTTTTAATCATTCATACAATGTGGCGTATACATTTTTATTTTAAAAACATTAATATTTGAATATAATTCAGAATTCACCGTAATGTTGATGTACTGAATTATAAAAAATACTATTTCAAATAGCTATTACGTTTATGACCTATTTGTTTATTATTTATTCTACTTTTGCATTATTCCTCCGTTGTGTATATTCAAGTAATATAATTCCATATAAATTTTTTTTTAAAGTATATACCTCACACAATATATATATATATATATATATATATATATATATATATATATATATATTATTATATATACTTCCTTTTTGAAACAATTTTATCATATACATGTTACAAGAAATATATGTTATAAATTATAATAATATATTAAGAACCACTGATATAAATATAATATGACTTTATAAAATGTATAGGTATATAAATTTATATATTATATTTAATTTATTATTATATTATATGTATAATAATGTTATATTGATTTAATAAGTAGATAATGCATAAAATTGATCATTTTAAGTATGTGAAATTATTATATATATTCTATTTTTTTTAGTGTCGAGATAGTAGTAAGTACTAATAATTAATTAATAGTAAAATATTGGGGTTTGACTTGGTTATTCTCATTAAATTCCGAATGGCTGGCTATAAGATATAATATCGATCAAATCAACAGATTTTATTCTTGACGTCTTAATAACCTAATGTCTCATGAGGCCGTAATATTTTATTTTCTATCTATTTATAACATTATTATTTAATGAAATTTATATTACATCAGTAGAAATAAAAGTTATAAATTATATTAATAAAGCGTTCGTATATTTCATTGTATCTTTATCATTTTATATTTATACCTAATCAATGAAATATTTGAATTCATAAATATAGATATATAGCTGAAAATTGTGATTTTTGACATTTAACGTAATATTATTTGTTTTTTAAATAAAAAAAAATATCTTAACACCGTACAAAAAATATTTATTTCTATTCTGTGTAATATTATTATTTTAAAAATTAAAATAATAAATATTAATTCGTTTATTACTTATTATTTTATTAATAACCTGAAGGATAAATTTTAAAATTATAATCTATCCTAAAGAAAATATTATTTATATTGTAACGTTATATTATTATTATATGTCATTTTATTAAATATATATTTTATATAACTATAATATAATATTTTTGTGTGAAGAATTTTGAATATCATAAAATGACACATTGATATAAACTTATAAGTTGTAACCATAACAAATGTAACTAAAAAATAACATAAAACAATACACCTAATGAATTTATCGTAATGTTAATCTATGTTTAATAATTGAAATTAGACATTAAATTGAGAATACATTTTATTAATATGTTTTTCTTATTAAAACAAATTAAATGGTCTAAAAACAGATATAAAATATATTACGTCTTGTGTAAAAAATAAACCGTGTACACTATTTAATGTTCATAAAATCTTTAACTCTCTATATGTTTTATCACTTTGAACGTTTTCATAAACAACTATCATTTCTATTTTAAAATTTTATAAACTGCACTGAAATAAATATATTAGAAAATAAAAAACATATACTCGTAGGTATAGTAGTTTCGTCCTACCAAATATTTATTTATTTTGTACTTAATATTTTACATTATATTATACGAGTATAAATATTAAGAGATTATAATAAAATAATTCAAAATGTAGTTTTATGTCCAATGTATGATAGATAAATTTAAATCATTGATACTTATTTAGTTATTTATAATATAATAGTATTAGTGAACTATAATTGTATCGTAATAAACCAGAGATTTAAATTATAAACTAAATTATAGACAATTTTAGCTTAAATTTTTCAATCGTTTTTGATAATGATTGCTGTTTTCGAATCGATTTTACGTCTACTAAATTCGTTATCTATCGTAAAACGATGCCCCAGGGAATCATACGATTTCTTCATAAACATGATATCGTTGTTTAGAATTAATGGAAATCCAGATCATTGGTCCAATCAGAAAGTATTTGAATTCAAAATGCTGTTACACGCAAGAACATATTCTGCAATAGAAGATAATAACTGCTTTTGTAAATCGAATACAATACTTATACGTTCATTGTGCATATTATATTATATTATTATATTCTATAATGTTTCTATGGTGTGTTGTTTAACGGTTCAGACTCGACTAAAGTTTCGAGTAGGTGTTATTGACAGCTATAAAATAATATGGGGTCCATTTACCAAAGATCCAACAAAATTTGGAAATAACAGCATAACCATTTATCGTAATTATATAGCCTCAGGTTAGGGACACGACGAAGATTCTATTGATGAAAACTGAATGAACTCATTAACTGATGCCATTTGCATGTTTCGACCAATATCGTATTCACAAACAGAACATTGGATGTGTGTAATTGTACAAAGAGTAATAATTAAATTTTCTCGAGCGTTTAAAGGTAAACAAGAATGTAATTATTTACAAAATAATAATACCTACTGTAGTTAAGACACTTACCAATACACGTGTCTGTTGTGTGGAAAATAGAGTAACTGATACGGAGAAAAAAGCTATAATAATTATAATGTTATGTTTTTTCTTATCTTTGATACAAATTCAGAATAGCTACGCGATTCTTTTAAATTTTAACTTTTCACAACCACAATTAGGCCAAAGTATTAGAATACATTATACATTACAATGACACGATGTTATTTAATTTTTTTTCTTTTATCTCAAATTATTAGCAATTTATATTTCGCATACTCTTATACTATCAAATTTAAAATGGTACACTTGAACGGGTTAATTTATTTTCAATCAGTTATAAAATATTGAAATATAATATGTTCTACCGAAAATTATTTTGAATAATATTTAAAAATTCATAAAACATTAATAATTATTAGTATTCCTAATGGTAACTATTAATATAGTATCCAGATCCCAGACTTATAAATTATGTAGGTATATATTTTTATCAGTCCGATTAATCTTACTTATATTCTTATAGTAACTGTATATAAAGTTGTATTAGATTATTGATATAGTAATAATAATAAATTATAAAAATTAATCATGATGTTATAGTTATTTAGTATAGAGTCATCACATTTCAAATGTTATGAATATTATCGCATTTGTAACAATATTTAAATTTAAAGTGACGTTTAGAATTTACGTTTGAATCTAAATATCTGTTATAGGTACATTACATTATTATCTTAATCATTATATTAATTAGTTTTAAGTCAAAATTACAAAATATGACGTTATATATTTTAATATTATGCAGTTCAATTAAAACAAATATGCTACATTTTTATATATTTATAAATAATATTAGATTAGAACTGCAAATAAAACAAAAGTTTTACATACTTGGTAAACTGAATAAAATCACAAACTAAAGAGTATTATTAATTTATTAAGTATATTACATGCCGTAGGTGAAAACACATTTTCATTAGGTATTCATTGTTTATTTTACAGGTACATTTTAGTATTAATTTTATAAATGAATTTTCTTTGGGTTTAGTTAAAAGTAAATTACACCCAAGGTGATTTAGCTTTAGAGGCAGACATTGTACAATTTAAAGTTTTATATGACATACTTTTAAGTATAGATACTAAAATAGATGTTGAAAAACATGCTTACTTATTTAGAGTTATTATAAAAATATCGCTTTTCCTGCCATTGAATTTTAATTATTACATAACAGTATGATTAAAAAAAAAAAAAGACGAGCTAATACTCATGCCGCAGGGATATAGGTGTGCAAATCATTTTGTTTAATTTTAATTATAATTTGAATGCAATGATAAACCATTGCATTAGAAAAACGATTCTGAGCGAAGCATAGTTATATAATGCCGTTTTTTCGTAATTTTTTCATAATATTTTCGATTAAATTAAAAATATCAACTTTAAACAACTATAAAAAAATTGAGACTAGGGATTTTCCTAATATTTTGATATGATGTTAACTAATATGTATATATACTTCAATAAAATTTTCAAACCTTAATACCAAAAATGGTCAATTTTATCAAACATTATACACATAAAAACGAGAATTTTACGAAATATTCAAAGTCCTATATTTTGTAGAAAAATTAACGAAACGGTTTCAAAATTTTACCACATATATATAATCCCTATGTTAACTCCCAATAAAATTACTCAAGTTATTGTGAAATATTGAAATCAAATTCGTCGAAAATTCAGTTTTCGTGAAAAATGCCATTTTGTCATTTTTTCTACCGCTTTGGGTCAATTTTAAGAAATTCGAAAAATGACTTTAATTTAAAGTACCAACTACATCCCACTTTCCTACCTGAAACATATTCTATTCGTGAAAATTGGAGCATTATTTCGGGTAGTAAAAGTGTTTTAAAATATAAAAAAGAAAAATAAGAGACACGCCTTCCTTGTACAGAATCTAAAATACTGAAATTTAGTATTTTACTAAATAGTAATTATAATTAAAACATTTGCATCGATCCAGAAAAATGAATTTTAATATTTTAAATAATCTTTTATTTATGTAGTTATTTTTTTATTTTTTATTATTACCTTTTCTATATTTTAAAACTTTAATTAAATTACGAATGTACCTATTGTTTAAATAAAATATTTAAAGTAAACTTGCTTTTTAAGGGAGGGTGTTTTTTTGTTAATATATTAAATAGCAATAAATACATTGGTATAAAAATCTATTTGTAAAATTAATGCCATAAAAATATATTAGACCAGGATCAGTCATTTCATTAATTTTGATCTGTATATTTAAAAGAAATGTGTGTTTTACATTTTATATTGCACTTGTATACATCATTAATGTTCAGTATTTTTTTTATTTGTTTAGTTTTAAATAGAAACTATAGTAATTATTTAAGTCGCAATAATTGAGCAATGAAATGGGAAAGTAAGTACCTTGTAACCGATGTATGTAAGAAGTAATGATTCGCATAGTGCAAATATCGCCAGTCCACACTGAATTATCCACAGTTCGAACGGCCTGTTTACCCATTGGATCGCATCCCAATTTATTATAGGCCTCGCTTGAAATGCCTCGTCCGTCAAATTTCGACTCCAGAGGAATTCGGTTTTGTTTCCCACTTTGCATCCATAACTGCACACGTTCGAAATCACATAAAATGGTGGATTTTATACATTTGGTCAAGAAAAGACTTTGTGTTCATATTGATAGTGTTGTAATAATTAATTGTTTTTTTTTTTTTTTTTTTTTAACTTTTATTTAGCTATTTAGCGACAAAAACGATTTAATATAAACATAAATACTAAAATTTATTATATTTTTATGATATATTCAGTTTAATAATGTTGTGTAGTATATGTAAACGATTATTTTTATAATTAAGTTTGATTATATTATACATATAAATGTGCATAATCGAAAATTGTTGAATGCTTTTCCATTTTACAATTAAGTATGAATAATCCGTATACAATAATAAATTGATAATTATTACACATTGTCAACATATAACTTAAGTTAGTATTTAAAATGCTTAACCAATACGATTACTATTTTATTAACAATCATAAATAGGTATATACAACAACAACACTGCTGTATGAGTGAAAATTGTATTATAAAATCAGAGCTTACCATGTGGCAAATGTAGGATCTTGATCGATTACAACGCGAACGATGTATAGAACGCATGTTAGTAATTTGAAAAATAGATTTGCAATACGAATTCGAAGACCTAAAAATTATTGCAATTAAATATGCAAAATATTAATACAATTAACAATATAATGGATTTATAATAGAAATTAATTTAATGAAACAATTTTATTTAATATTATATATTATGGCGTTATTCTATGTGTAGGCCTATAAGTACCAATTAAAATAATGACCAAACATTTGAATATTTGATAGTTTTATAATAATCTTCTTTATAATGTCGGCTACATGTACAACGGGATGTTATTTTAAATTATTTATTTAATCATAAATTTTCATTTCAGATTTAAATTATTTATTAATAACACCAGTTGATTTTATGTACACTGAAATATTATTTGGAATTATTCAAATAATCATTGATTATATAATATATCTATATACGAGTATATATATATATATATATATATATATATATATCGCGTTAGAAAATTGTTGGAAATGGATTTAGTAAATAATATTTTAACCATATTATACTTTAGAATAATTTTATTATTTTAAGCCTAAATGCTTTATGATTTCATGACATTGAAACGAGGTTAAAATTATTTATTTTAATTGTAGCTAAAAATATAAAAGTATAACCAATTCAATCGCATTAGTAATATCACTCACAATTATGTGTAGTATATTAGTAGGTACTATTATTAGTTCAAGTATATCAATAACTTTTTAAACTGATATTTGAAAGTAAATTGTATAGATTTTACTTTATAAGTTGTAATATATTTGTATTTATTTTTAATCAAATCATAATAATGTTATTAAGGACATGAACATCCCATAATTATTTAAATAAGTTTGTTATTGTTCTATGATTATTATTATTTTTTTAAATACATAATTTTTTAATAATTATTATGTTATAGACATTTATAATTTTTATTTTATTTTAGTACTTACTTGAGCGCTGGTTTTTAATAAAATATATTTGTAAACGTTCTTTGAATGTATTTTCGTTAACATAATATTCTACTCGTACCCTGGAAACAAATAATAAACGTAAATGATAATAATGATATTTTTATAAAAAGAACAACAATCTAAATATTATTAATACCTAGCATATTACGAACATTAAAAAATTTATCTGTAAAACTTAAATGCCCATAGGCGTATAAGTTATTATATATGGGGTATCGAAGGGTTTTTTTTATGCTATACCAGAAATTTTTTTGGGTAGCGAGAATATTGTTGTGCTATCCCCAAAAAGTCTTAGATTTTAAAAGTATATTCTATATTAAATTTTAAGTTTTGACGAAAATGATTGATTTTTATAAAAATGTAAGTTGTGATTTGTTATATTATGAACTATAAGGTAAAATATGATTATAACTGATAGATTATTTATTTATAAATTACCTACTTAACGATCAATGATTTGTGCTGTGTTATCGTTAAATACATTTTAGGTAACAGTGTAAATTATGAATTTTAAACTTGTGCTTAAAACTTCAAAAATCAAAAGTTAATAAGTCTTATTTTCATTTTTCAAATACGTTATTATACTGTTTAAAACAGTATAGTTAAAATAACAAAAACAAAATAAGAACCGATATTGTTGAGGAAGTGATACAGTTCTAAAATGATAATGTTAAACTTTGATTAAAATTTAAATGAAATGATAAATCATTGTATTCGGAAACATGATTTTACGAATTACGATAACCTATATTAATTAATATATCAGCTTTGCAGTTAAAAGATTTATAGTTCAGTAAACAACTTTAAATAAACATATACAATTATATTACACAAAATAATAATTTAACCTATTAAAAATAATTTTTTACTTTTAAAAATAAAAGCAATGTAAATTTGTAGTAGATATATTATATATTTTTTTTTCTACCCTAGAATTTGGACTTTAATGACGCCCATGTATATACCTATTTATTTGATAATGGTGTTAAACTATTTTAATACATTTTTAAAGCAAACGGCCTGTATTAAAAAAAACTAACACAAACATTTTTGATTTGACGTTTAAATGGTTTTAAACATAATATATACTTGTAAATATCAAAGTCAATAAAAATACTATAATTTTTTTCTTGTTCCTTTTTTATTGTAATGAAAAATATTAGAAACAGTTATTTCGGAATAACTTATATATCTTACATAATATTTGCTTTTGTTTTATTTTTAAATACAACTTTTTTTAATATTATCAAACAAGATTTATATAAATCAATTTTAATTAAATATAAAAATTTATGATTTCTTTTCGAAATTATATTTAGAAAATGAATAAAATAAATCATTTAAGATAATACTTCAATTAAGGATCTTATTGTATTTTATCTAAATTGGATATAATATGTTCCAAAGGAGTATACGGAAGTATAGTTATTTCAAGGTATATATTTTTTTTTACAATTCTGCAGATCAAATATCATTTTGATAATACTACCTAATATTATTTATTTATTCTTCGAAATTTTAAATTATAGAGATATATTTTTATGAGTTTCCTATAGTATTTCAAATTTATATACATATTTGATATTATACTTTATTATTATTCAAAAGAAACCTAAGTTATATATAAAATAGAACTTGTTAAAATTACTAGTCTATTCGACATAGGTATTTATTATGATGTCAAAATTATCCATACATTGTGTTTATATCAATGAAATTTTATTTAAAATTATTATTTTAAGATGGACATATTTTTAAAAATATCCTTTAATGTTTCATAAACTGAATACTATAATAATAATTAAATTATATTAACAATTTTTGATTTATAAAATCAATAAATTGTATATTTATAAACTAAATATAACAATATAAATTCACAATAAATTTCCACAAATCTCTTAATACTTATATTTTTTAATTTTATAATTTATTTATAAAAATATTATAAATTTAAAATTTAAAATTGTTGTAAGTTACAACGTAAATTAAATTTTCCTATCTAAAATTATAGATTATCTATCATCGTATACAAAAAATTTTAGAATGCAATTTATGTTTTTGTATTTCATATTACATTCATTTTTTAATTTCTTTTATAATTAACAGTTTTTTTTTTTTTTAATTTTATTATTTATTATATAAAATACAAAAAAAGAGCTGATACTCCTGCCGCACAGGATACAGGTGTGCGAATCATAGCGTTTAATTTGATAAACCATTGCATTCGAAAAAACGATTCTGAGCGAAGTTCAGTCAGATTACAATATTCGTTTGAACTAAAAATATCAACTTAAAACAGCTATAAAAAAAAATTGAGATTAGGGATTTTTCTAATATTTTAGTATGATGTTAAGTAATATGTAAGTATACTTCAGTAAAATTTTCAGACTCTAATACCAAAAATTGCTAATTATATCAAACATTATATACGTAAAAACGAGAAATTTACGAAATATTCGAAGTCCTATATTTTGTAAAAAAATTTAAAAAACGGTTCCAAAATTTTACCACATATATATAATAGCTATGTGAATACCCAAAAAAGTTTTCAAGTCTCTAACTTAAAAATTGTCCGAGTTATCGTGAATTATAGAAATTGAATTCGTCAAAATTTCATTTTTCGTAAAAAATGCCGTTTTTTCGTCATTTTTTTTGAAGTTTTTTCAACCGCTTATAGTTAATTTTGAGGGTCAATTCGAAAAATGACCCAAATAAAGTACCAAGTACATCCACTTTGCTACCGGAAACATACCCTATTCGTGAAAATCGAAGCGTTATTTCGGGTAGTAAAAGTATTTTCAGAATATTTATTTATATCTATGGATTCTAAAATTTTCGTTTTCCTAAAAATATCAACTTAAAACGACTATAAAAAAAAATTGTGACTTGGGATTTTTATAATATTTTAGTATGATGTTAAGTAAGTAATATGTAAGTATACTTCAGTAAAATTTTCAGACCAAAATACCCTAAATTGACAATTTTATCACATATTATATACGTAAAAACGTGAATTTTACGAAATATTCAAAGTCCTATATTTTAGAGAAAAATTAATGTAACGGTTCCAAAATTATACCACATATATATAGTAGCTATGTGAAAATCCAAAAAAAATTTCAGGTCTTTATCTTAAAAATTGCCTGGGTTATCGTGAAATATAGAAATCGAATTCGTCGAAATTTCATTTTTCGCGAAAAATGCCGTTTTTTCGTCATTTTTTCGCCGTTTTTTCTATCGCATAGCGTCAATTTTGAGAAATTCAAAAAATGACCTAAGTAAAGTACCAAGTACATCCACTTTGCTACCGGAAACATACCCTATTCGTGAAAATCGGATCATTATTTCGGGTAGTATTTTTGTACACAGACATAAAAAAACAAAAAAACAAAAAAAAACAAAACAAAAAAAAATCACACATCATTGTAAAACCAATAAATTCTTCGCTTCGCTCAGAATTTAAAATTGAATTATTGTTGTAAGAATTGTTAAATTATTATATTATAAATAATAATTTTTTTAAAAATAATATTTGGTTTTTTATTAAATTTAACTTAAAGTTTTACTGTAAAATATTATGTTATAACTACATATGTAGTATAGGTACATAAAATACAATACAGGTATAAATTACAAATAAGTACCTCGTATAATATAATATTTAATATATTTATGTATGTAAAAGAATACGCAAGTTCTGCGTTACTAGTATTATAAATTTCTAATTTTAAGAAGAAGCATTTTTTATTTCCCAAAATGTTGATAAGTTTTTTCAATGTGGTGACGCAAACGGATTCCCACGATACCATGAAATCAGTGGCCTATTTACGTGGGGGAATATGGAAATAAATTCCCACTTGGCCGTTTTTTAGGTGATATTTTTTGATAAATAAAATTTGTGTTTTACCTAACTGCTAACTGTATCCTCTTTTAGGTCAATTTAATATTTTAGGAGTCATATATCCCTTTCCCTTGACAAAATCTTAAATACGCCACAGTATGAAATACTAAAATATTTTTAAATAAAGAATTTTTAGAGACAATGTATACATATTGATTTAAAAATTCATTCGTTGTAATATTTATTATTATTCAATATATTAAATTTTATTGATTTTTTGATAATTAAAAAATAATATTTAAATGCATTTTTGAAATTTATGAAAAATAGAATAAGTCATAATATATGTTTTTATTACTATTACAGTTCCCATTATTTATATTTATTTAATCAATGGTGTTTTTATTTTTTTACTTTTTCAATGGTTGAAATGTAATATTCTATATTAAAATTACATTTAAATAATATAATATGTTGAATTTAGAATTATTATTAATATAATTACTTTATCTTTAAAAAAAAAAGCAATAGAGTATTCATAATATTAATTATTTTAATTATATAATAATTATTAATTGATAGAATATGGACTTATACTGTTAACATTTTTTCTGTATAGTTGATGCTTTCATTTGTGTACTTACAAAGAATCTCAATTAGAGATGTTATTTTGTAAAAAAAATTATTTTTAATAACAATAAAATAAAATAAAATAATTTTGAAACTAAAATGTCATTAAATATATTATTATAATTTCAATATTTATTCTTAATTTGAAAATAATTTATAATATGTGCTAATGACTATGGAAATAATCATATTATCTTTAGTCGAATCTACAAATTATTATAATATTATTATACGGGCTTTTTTTTTTATTCATTTACTTGTTTAAATAATTATGGTTTTGCATGTTTTGTACAAATTATATTTACATCTTTATAAGTCCTATAGTACCATTAAATATTGTCATCGAATAATATTATTCATTCAAATTTTACACTTATAAATTATAATGATATACATATTGTGTATGAATAGAGTAGCCAGTAGATACTATTTTATATTATAAGAATACCTACGGGTACTTTTTTAATAAATATATATAAATGCTATGTAATTTTACATTTTTTAAGTGAAGCAATAAATACATTAATACATAAACTGAGTATAATGCAAACACTTAAATTTACACAGTTGAATTATATAATAACCCTCTCATATTTAATGAAGTTGAACAGAATTAACATCAATAATTAATGGAATAAATTTAATGAATACATTATTAAGATAAAATATCCAAAATGCAGTCTTGGATACAAAGTAAGCAAATAAGATCTTTTAACCAGGTTACTTTTTCGATTAGGTAGTTAATCTTGTCTAATAATTATAATTATAATTATTCAATTACTGAATACGGTTAAAATAGTTTTAAAATATAAATTCTATAATAATAATTAATAATAATAATAATAATAATAATAATAATAATAATAATAATAATA
>JAIUCT010000081.1:123806-141212 GCA_021307375.1 Tetraneura akinire
ATTATTATTATTATTATTATTATTATTATTATTATTATTATTATTATAATTGTTATTATCATTATCATTGTTATTGTTATTATTTTTTAAATTTTTTTAATAAATCATATACAGTAATTTTTCATTTTTAATCCGATAATGGAATTATTTGAAAAATCTATATTTGACAATGACAGTTTCTGAATTTTAGAACAACGTTTAAACTATGGTAGTAATGAAATGTATTAAAATTATAGAGAATTTACTTAGTACTCTATTTGTAATTATGTAACCTGTTACAAAGGGAAACGTTAAAATAATTATACCTTAGGCCATTAAATTCTTGACTTTATTCAATCACTGATACAATGTCCTTTAATAACATGGTTACTAATTTAAATCTAATTATATACCTACGTAGTAATTAGCGGTTGGTTAAAAAAAAAAAAAAAATTTGTCAATATGCAATTTTGAATAATAATAATCCTTAAAATTACAATAATTATTGTTAAGTTCACTTGTTTAAAATTACCAAATTATTTAAATAACAATTTCAGTAAACGTATTTTACGTAATAATAAATTATCATATTATCATATTATTATATACTATATTCAAACAAAAATAATCCAAAAAAGCTAAAATTAATATTACTTATTAAAATATTTGTTTTTGTTTTTTATTTTAGCAAATAATTAATTATTTTCAATAAGTTATATAACTGTTGGATCCATTATATTATTATTCTTTGTTAACACTAGTTTATAATATATATAATTATATAGGTAATGTACGTTTAAGTATTATTATATTATATTATTACTTTAGAAAATTTTAAATTTACAGGGGTAAATATTTCCTTTGTCGATTAATATAAAATTCAATAATGAACTCACTAGACCAGTAAAAATTTGTTTGTTTCCAAGACGGTAGTTATTTAGTACTTGCACTGAGAAAATATTAGGGCTGGGACGATATACAAACCGATATTTGACCCGATATTAAAGCCGATAATAATATCGGTTTTTATCGATATTTGTTTTCCATGTTTGAACCGATATAAAAAAAAATTCTGTATTTTTGTAAAAAAAATTTTTTATGATAATGGTATCGGCATATCGGTTATCGGAAAAAAGCGATATCGGATCAGCCCTAGAAAATATTATGGTTTTTTTTGTACCGGATTCAGTAAAAACATGAATATAATTGTTTTCATTATAAAATATTTTTTCTTTTAAGATTTTCTGATTAAAGAACTGGAATGTTCACGAAGATAAAGTAAATATCGAAATTCGGCGATGGTGATCGATATAGATTATAGATGACGTTCTAAGAACATTTATGGTGGATACTGGATATAAAAATAATATACTAGAGGTTACACAACTTAACAAATTATATGCAAGACAAAGTAACATAATATTTATTATTGAACTCGAAAGTCAAAACAATCCTTTGTTATTAAATTAATCAGTAGATTAAGCTATTGGGTAAATATTTTTTTTTTATAATATTACAAAAAGATGCCAATGGACGAGCCCAAAGAAAAAAGGACTGACGCGTTGAAGAAGTAGACAAAGAAATATGACGACTATTGTGAAGCGACCACAGAAAACACTAATTAGTAACTGTAGTACATGACGCGGAACAAGTTTTTATTTGGAAAGGAAAATGCTATAGATGAGACAAATGTTGAAGTTAACAATCTCGGCTGATTGTGGTAAGCATTTTAGTTGGAGCACTTGTGTAGACATATCTTCAAGATGTTCTGCAGTAGGTAATAATAATTAGAAGTATTAACTTTGGATGCGTTACATTGTTCAAAGCAATGAAAATAATGTGAAAGTGGATTAAAGGATTTTGATTGTCAAAAAAAACGACATCAAATATACTAAATTCAGTACAATTCTCTTTAATATAAGGTTGATAGAGGAGTTGATAAATTAGTCGAAAAACTGTAGCCATTAAACTTAATATGAAAAAAATGGTCAGCAAGTCAATATGAACTATACCTTTGATGGTGCTTTCAGAGTAAACGAAATCCGAATAATTTTGCAAAGAATTTCCGAATAACTAATGAAAGAAGACACTACGAAGATTATTGCCTGGTTTTTAGTTATTTATTTATTATATGTAATTAGATAATAATATAAAACATAACTCTATTACAATTTTATTTTATGCAATTTATTATTATATATATAGGTGGGGTTTAATAATATCATATTTTACTAATATAGGCACTGATTTATTATTATACTTGTATTAATAATAAAATTCATGTAATATTAAAAGATTATTTTGTTCTAATTTCTAATACAGAATATTATAATAATATTTAATACATAATTAGTTTGTAAAAAAATATATAAACTATTATTTATTGAAGTATTGTTAATTGTATTATCAATGCAACATATTATATATATATCAACATATAAATATAAATTGTTAAATTATTGAAACACGAGCATATATAATTATAATTATATGTATAATGTATATCATATATATATATATATATATAGGTATTTATTATTTATAAAAATTATAAAAAATTATATTTAACTAAATTAGAAAACTTTTGAGAAAAGATACTTTTATAAAATGAATTAATTAAACAATATTATAACAGGAATAGTAGATACTGCCGAAGAAGGGATATTGTTTTGTATTTTTTTTATATAATATTAAATTTGAAGGTACCTAATCCTATCTATATCTTATAGAGTTGACTTGTATAATAGTTTCGATAGGTCAAATTTATGAAATTTATCAAAATAGTAATTTTTAAGAAATTTTCTTATTTATTGAAAAAATACTAAGTAGTATTTCTAAAGTAATATTTTGTATTTATTTGAGTAACTTTATTGTATAGGTACTACAAAATTCATACTACATATCAATGTTATGATCACCGATGACTAGATAGTAACTTCTAGAATTCAAGATGAATAATTATTCCAAAACTATAAATAATAATTTATTAATGATATTAAAAAAATACATTTCGTAAGCCATGATTATAAAGTCGGTAATTCATTAATTATCATAATGACATCAGATACATCATTTTTTCAATAAATTAAATAATTCCAAAAAAATAGTACCTATCATGACTAATTATTTATGAAGTCAACCCATGAAAGTTATCATTCTAATATACTTTATGAATTTACTTTATGAATTTATTGTAACTATCTTCAAATTTCATATTACCTAAATATTAAAAAGTTATTGGTTTCTTATTTTTTTAGTAATACGTTAATTTTTTTTAAAAATAATAAAAAATAAATATTATTGTTAGTGCTTTTGCACCACTAACTTTTAAACTAATTCATATTTTAAAAATTTTATTTGTACATTTCATTTATGTATAAATAATTCATGTTTTATCATTATTATAAATTTTTTTGAGTATTCACTGAAAATTAAAATTATATAAAAAAAAAAAATGAATATTTACCTAGTAGTTTATTAGAATAATAAAAATAATTTTGAATTAACATAAATTCATTTTTTTAGATACCTATCCCCAATGTATAAGTATATATAATAATTAAAAAATTTTATGTTACTAAAATAAGACAAATAAAATTATGATTTAAATGTATTATGAAGTGCTTATTTTTGGATTTTTAGAGACATATAGTATGCTTAGTGCTTACATATTTTGTCATTTTATATAGGAACACAAGTTTTCTAATCCAATAATTAATATAAAAACGATAACTAAATAACTTGATTAATATGATATTTTATACACTATGATATAAATAAAATAATACAAATTATAAATATTTATTAAGTATCTTACATAACAATCCACATGCAATTTGAAAACTCGGAAAAGGCGTAATAACATTTTACTTCAATGAATTGGATGAAAAAAATATAAAAAATAATAATTAATTTTATAATATTTAGCCGATCTTAAATTTGTAACCACTACCCGCAGCTATTATTATACATATATTATTTTTATTTATTAACAGTGGTAAGGGTAACATATTTATTATTTATACAAGAGAAATATATACTTATTTTTAATCTTAATTTCCACGTTGCACTCTCGAGTCTCATGGGAATAAAATCGTATAATATAAAGTATTTACTAGAAATAATATTACAATTGAACACTAATAATATTAATTTAATTGTTTAAAATCAATTGCTATAAAAAAAAATATAAAATTCTTTAAATTGGTTTTGATGTAGAAAACGAAAGTATGGGTCAAAATATTTGCTCACCCTCCCCCCCTCTCTTGACGGTCCTGCCTTAAAATATAAACAGTTTAGCTTATAAATTATAATACATTTTTGGCATAAAGGAGGTTTTCTAAATATCATTTTAAATTATTATATCTATTTACTTAAAGGATTAAATATATATTGATTAATGAAGGTCATATACCTAATATTTCCTTTACTTAATTTCCTATTAATTATAATTTTGATACACGCATAAAGTACTTTAGGTCATTGATTGATATAGCTTAATCAATACGGCCTACTAATTTCCTAGTAAATCAACACTCCATATAATTATAATGTAATATTATAGCCATATACGATGAATCGTATATTCGTATGTACGTGAATCTATATGTAACATTGCAGTACCAATAATTTAATAGAAATTTTCAGTACTCACATGACATCTTTTTTTCCTTTAATATAATGTATATTTTGTATTTTGTATTTTTTTTTTTTTTTGTACATTTAAATGTACTTACTTCACGTTTTATCCAATAATTAGATTTTTTATGTCACTTCAGATTTATCCTGTAGCTATAGAAATTTTGTTTTTTTTTTTTTTTAATTGAAACTATTTTTTTTTTTATTATTATTATTATTATTATTAGTTAATTTTTCTAAAATGTTGATGTATTGAATTTAAAATTCTAACGGGTAGTTTCTTAGATATTCTAGTTTAAATAATAAGGATAATAGCTATAATGATTTTTGTATTGTTAATAAGTTAAATGTAAATCTTTATTCTTTATACTATCTGAATTAATATTTTTACTTCTATAGTACCTACTGCTATATTATAGTACTGGTTATAAAATATTAATAATATTCATTATCAGTGACTGTATATCATCACAGATTTCTATAAATTACTAGGTAGGGCATTCGTATATTATTTACATTGTTATCAAAGAAAAATAATGCCGCCATTTTCTTGGTTGGTAAATATTATTAGTTATTATAGTTGTTATTAACTTATTATTAAAACTAGAATATCAAAGAAATTACTCGTTGTGATATCAAAAGATTTAGAAAAAATAACTGAATAATAAAACGTAGAAAAAAATATAAAGCTTCCATTTAAAAAAAAAAAAAACAAAGTTTCTATTGCTACAGGATAATAAATTTTAAGTGTTATAAAAAATCTAAATATTGGAATAAACGAGTATTGAGTAAATTTAAATGCACAAAAAAATTTCAAAATATTCATTATAAAGGAAAAAAATAGGGGTGAGCACGCTTAAATAGTCACCTGTATATGTTGCATCCACTAGGTGAATTCGTTCTTTTACAAACTGGATATCCATTTCATAAACTTCGATCATATCGTGTAGGTCATTTTTATGTCATGTAATAGATACAAATTTTATCCATCTCATGATAATTATGGAAACCATTATTTTACACACTTGGTGTAATTTTTTATATTACATTTTAGGACATTTTTTGTAACTCAAATTATTTAAGTTAATGATTTTTAGTAAATGAAAATATATAATAAAGTATAATTACTTAATTAGTCAATTAAATGTAATAGTCCTTGTCATATTTAATTAAATTGTTATAACAAATAATGAAATATAAATAATATATTACTTTACTTTCTTTCAGCATATTTGTATTTGCTTTTAATCATTTATTTAAATAATTTTTGTTGCACATAAAATGGTCTCATAATGTTATATTATAAGAAATTATACAAAGAGTAAATTAATGGTTTCTTTTTTGTGAAATGGATAAAATTTGTATTCATTAGATTAGATACATGAACTTAATAATGGTCTACACAATGTGATTGAAGTTTATGAAATGGATATCCAATTCGTGTAATAAACAATTTCACCAAATAGATGTCAGTATGTCACATATATATTAATGTTTGGATTATAAAATCATTTAGAATAATTTGAATTCTTACTAATGTTATAAAAATATGTTATTGTATAGTGTTAATTTTTTATAAATAATTAAGACACCCTTTTAAATAAATGTTTAGTATATATTTTTGTAGCTTGAATATTTTTATGTTTAATAAATTTCTTATAAAATTGTGTATAAGATAGAAAAAATTAATAATTATTTTTATTCACAGTCCAATACAAATTTTAACATCTTAAGAGTTTGTTATATATTTGTGGATTCTGAATTAGTTAAATTATATTGATATTTTATTTTAATAATAATCGTATTAATCTTATTTCATAATTCATAAGCAAAAGTTATTTAAATATGGATATTTGAAAAATGAAAAAATATCATTATTCATTGGTTAGATTATCACGTATTATGTTATAGAAAATTACCCAGTTTATTAAATGTAAGTAATTCATTCGAAATACTAAAATTATCTATTCTAAAATAATTATATACGCATATGAACAATTTATATTTCTCTAAAAATATATTTCAAACGTCGTTGTTTCGTAAATTTATGTTTGTTTTATTTTCTTAATGTTCAACTTACAAATTAAATTATATGAATAATATATAAATATATTATATTATATTATATCGGTAGGTAAGTAGCAAGCCCGTATCTAGGGGGGGTTTTAGGGGTTCAACCCCCCCCCCCCCCCCCAATTTTTAAAGTAGCTTTATATTTATAATATAACAAAGACTAACTACAAAATTTATGTATAAATTGTATTTATACTTTTCCCAATTTCCCACACCCCCCAAAAACCCCCCCGAAAATTGATCCTGAATACGTGCTTGGTAAGTAGTATTAAGTATACATAGATATATATATATATATATCATAACTATGTATATGTACCTACACCATATACTCGTATCCCATATAAGTTAGATTTCTTAACTAATAATTTATATTAATGAAAATTAATCTTGGAATGTAGGTACATACACGAGTATGCTAATTATGTATGTGGCCATTTAATAATAATATATTCAACATTAAACAAATATTGATTTCATTAAAATAATACGGAAACTTGTGTTACGTCTTATACGTAGGGAATTTCACTACGTGTTCCTTACAAACCGATGTTGTGTAATTAACTAATTTAACAATTATCTACAAATCTTAATATTAGGCAGCTAATTAAATTTAGTAATCGACAATTATAAAAAATCTTATAAATAATAACACTTTCAACAATTATTTTAAAACATGCATACACATTACACATATTATTATATATTATTCGAACAAAGTTATATTTCTCCTTCCAAATTAATTTCCTAAATAGAAAATTTTCTTATTTCTATTTTGGTATATACTCGTATTATAAATTTTAATTTTAAAGAATTGTCATAAATTTTAATCAGTTTTTTTTTTTGTCAGTTTAGATTTATATTGATATATCATTGCAAATTTATAAACATACAAATTTGCTTCATATGTTAAATTTTAAATACATAAGATAAATTTATTGTATTATCTGATAAGTGATGAAACAAATATAAAAGCAAAACGTTAATTCTACAATAATGCATTATATTATATTGTAAAATTATACGTAGTATTATGACGCAACATTAATATGTTAATATTATAATAAGAAGTAATTTAATGAAATATTTTATAAATTATATTTTTAAAAGTCAATAACAGTATTTTTATTATTATTTAAAATAAAATCATAAAAAATTTAAATATTAATTTACGTTAAATATTGATTGTCTCTAATGACCAAATAAAATGTCTATCAAATATTTCCAAAAATATTTATTAGATTATAATATTAATCATTAAAAATAAACTATAAAAACAATTGTTGAAAATAATACGCTTTAAAATATCATTTAATCGAAAGAATATGTGACTTATTTAGAATAAATATTATAATATTATAGATGATTGTTGATTTAATTTTATAATTTTTATTACCTACATTATAATGTGGTTAGGTGTTCAATAAATCAAATTATTAAATTTATACAAAAAGTAATATATCTTGTTTTAAACTTCCATTAGTTCTTTTTGAACGATAATATAATAATATATTGGATGTCATTTTAATAGCAACCCGTCGCGTTGTTGATCCTTTATTAAATTTTAAATTTATGCAGGAAAATCACTGAAAGAATTATGTAGATTGTCATTGATTAAAGCTACTCTTCAAAAAATAAAATCGTATTACTATACATTTTTTTGACGAACATGGAACATTAACGTATACGAAAATAAAATTGTTTGAGTTTTTAATGTAACGCAATGTAAACTAAAAAAATAAATAAATAAATAAATAAATAAATAAAAAAGAATAGGTAATAATAATAAATTATGAATATATTATAAAATATAAATATTTTAATGGAATAAAATTTATTTTCAAAACTTTACTTCTTTCGGGTCTAAATTTTCAATACTTAACGGTACCTAATTAATTGTAGTATCTTTGTTAATACAAAATAAAGAAAACAAATATGTGAATCTCCATAATATTGCATAATAGTTATTACATTAAACAATAAAATAATTTTACTCATCATTAGTAAAAGTTTAAGCAAAGCGAGGATAATTATTTTGATGTAATATAATTATGTCTAGTCAAAAACGGTTCAAGAAAATGTAATTAGTCTTTGTCGGCGAGTGTATACAAAGGGTTTGTAAAATAATATTTTCATTTTTCACTACACTTTTCATTAGTTCTTAATCGAATAATCTAATCTAATTAACATGCGATTAAAATAATTTCGAGGATATACTTGACTAAATGTAATTTGTCGTTTGTAGGTTAAATAATTTCTAAAGACAAAGATTTGTCAATGCGTTATGTTCGAATAGATTTTTTTGATTTTTTAACCGCGCTACTATATTATAAAACAACGCATAAAATAAAAATAATGCTTATTATAATATTTTTAACTTGAAAATAAAAAAATAAAACATAGGTAGTAATAGGTAAGTATAATTTTGCACAAACATATAATTAATTAAAATTTACCAAACAATCAGCCTGTCTGAAAAAAATTGTTTATTCAATTATATTTTCATTTTGACGTGAAATGTAATAATAATAGGTATAGGTATATTATGTTGCACACAGTATGCACACAAACGTATTATTCACATCAGCTGAGCCAAAAGCCAATACATGTTTAATGTTCGGTTCCTATCAATTGTGTTTTTTTCTTCTATATATTCATTATAATCATTTGGCAACGTCTAACCACGTAAGCGTTCTACATGTCTATACATACCATAACCCATACGACTACAGTATACACAATATAAGTCAATCGATTTTGTTTAACAACTAAACGACCGACGTATAGCCGTTGGACAGGGAAAGTATTTTAACTTTTGTGTGTGTACTTTAGATAGGTACGTTATTTTTATGATTATGATTAATGTACGTATAATACAAAAATGCATTTCAAAAATTGAATAAACTATATGAATCGACAATATAAACAATTCTAATAAACGCCTTCGTAAATAACATTAAAAGAGACTATCAACAGTTTGGGTAGATAGATACATAAAACATTACATACCTACACTATATTATGTTTATATAATATATTATTATGATTTTCGTTTGCAATTCGTATAATACCCCAGACAAGTAAACGAACTCGCTTCGTACCGTTTATAATATATACCTAGCTGTTACTTACCATTACCCTAACTAATAGTTAAACGATATAACCGACGTGGAATAAAAACATAACTACCGAAATGGTTAAATTAACGTATTATAATTACCACGTTGGTCGTATTTTGAAAACTAAAACGGACAATCTACTACAACGGTAAACAGTTATAATATTTTACTCGTGTTGTTTTTCGTTTCTATATCCCATGCCCATCGATTCGTTACTACGTGCACAGAATATATAAGACCTGGATACCCACACCAGGTTATTGCGGTTTCGTGACTTTCGTAACGTCCCTCTTACGTTTTCGATGTACGTCCATAACGATATACAATCAAACGAATGGATATACGTACCTAGGTATAATATAATACGTTATAATAATTGCTTTTGGTAATGATGCCGGTAAGATGTTCGACCACTAAAAACCAGTATCTGGTATACGGCTATACCATAATATAATATTTCCATATAGTCCACCACCCCCTAACTACTACTGTTGTACTAATAGGGTTCTAAATTTTGTAATAATACCTGTAATAAAACGACGTAGTGACACTATTATTTTATAAATCATTTAATTTTATATAACATTACGGTTTATAACAATATATTTAATATCATCATAAACATTACTAAGCGAATGCCATAACTCATACAACACAATAGTTTAATTATTAATATAGTCCCTCGCGGTAAAAACAAAGCAAAAATTCTCTTAGTATAACGTTTTACAACAATATAAATTGACAATGTTATATTAGTTTATAAAAATATTAACTTTTTACGTTTTATATTATAATATTTTATAAAATAATTAAATTACATACCTAGGTACATTAGTCGTAAATTCATAATAGGTATTTCTTTATCGAAATATATTGTTTACATTAAAATACATTATACTACTAGTATTATAATTTTTACTTTAAAACTAACATCGGAAAAGATTTAAAATAAAATCACAAAGTAAATGAGAAATAATAAAAAAATAACACAACAAAATATCATATCACTGTTTGGGTAACTTTAAGTTGGTTATTGTGATGTAAATATCATATTATTTAACAAAATTTCTAATAATGTTTATTATTAGGATAACATTAATAATTTTGAAACTATCATAAATTGAATCTATTGTTATATAAGAATTTAAAAATAATTATTGTAAAATTGTTTAATTAATCAATTATCAATATATTATATTATAATGAATGATTTTATTAATTTTATTTTTTTTTTTTTATAGTAGAAATACGCAGAATATAATATTATTAAGTCAATAATTTATTACCTTGATACTTTATAAAATTATAAAGCAATTATTTTATTTCTTGTTACAATTATACTATTTAAAAAAACTATTTATTTCTTTCAAACTATCTATAGAATTTAAATTAAATAATATAAATTTAATAATAAAAGAATCAATAACTAAAAATGTATATAAAATGTTTCCTTATTGTTCTAAAAACGCATATAAAATGATTTATTAATAATGGATGAATTGAATTGAATCTGTATTAAATCAATATATTATAATATATTTTATATTATACAAAAACAAAATAATATATTATAATTTTTCATCACATAATAAAAACGTTGTATTAAAAAATCTTACGTTGAATAGATGAATTAAATTATTATAAACTTTAATAAAAAAAATCAAAGCTTAGTTAATAAATTTAATTAATTAAATTCAGCATTAAAAAATTATTATTAATAATAAAATATTAAAATATTTAAAATAACTTTAAATATCAACACTTCGAAATATGGTGTTAAGATGTTAAATATTATTACTGTCAACTTTATAGGTAAATATTTTTAAATTCTGATTTTGTAATAATATGTATTGAGTTTTTATGATAAATAAAAGCTTATAATATTATTTGTGTCATCGAAGGAAAAATAATCGTACGTTTTCGTATTTTTCTCATCGAAATTTAAAATAAAATTATTTTACTTTTTTATAATTACAAATTATTTTTAAGTGTTATTTAATAACAAGAACCCAACTACAACCCAACTAATTAATAATAATAATAATAATAATAATAATAATAATAATAATAATAATAAAATATAAATTCAGTTAACTGCATTCTATAAGTATTTAAATATTATTGATATTAATAATATGAATAATTTAAATTGGGTTATATATTAAATTTATTGTAGTCTTTTTTTCTTATTATTTGTTAAATATAACATTAAATGGCATAGATAAAAATAATTATAGATAAATAAACAAAATTATAACAAAAGTACCTACTAATTTTATAATATTATTATAATATTATATTATACTCGTATAGTTTATTCATATATTCTTTCGTTAGGAATTTTATTCTGATTATTAGTACTACTGATATATTTTTATTTAACTTATATGACATAATCAATTAATTATGAAATACGTATATTTTATATTATTGTCACAATGAATATGATATACTAAACTTTTTCATGCAAAAACCTTTATTGTAAAATAATATCAAGTCGTTAACTGACAAAGACTAAAAACATATACGACAGACTATAAAAAATAAATAAAAAATGCTTTGATAAAATAAGTTTGAAGAAAATCTTACATGCAGAATAAAAAAGGTAGAGACCGATAACAGCTTACGTCATTTATAATTCAATGAAACACAATATAACAATGCAGTGAAGTGCATAGAAATTGTTTATAATATTTTTGTAGTCTTTTAACTAAGAAGTTATGCTATATTTTACTCAATTTCATATTTACTTATTAGTTATTACGAAACAAAACATTTTACCGAAAATGGCTTACGTAATAATTATAAAATTGTATTATCGTATCCAGTTATAATATAAATATTATGTTGTAATTATAATATGTTATAAGTACATCGTTATTTATTTATATAATCGTACAGTAAATTTTTTTTAAGAATATCTCACAATAGGACAATAGGGGTATATATTTATATAATTATTTGTATAAATCATACAATTTACTATAATAAATATTTTATTTTGACGAAATTAATTGTAGTTGACTGGATCAATTTTAATGACATTAAAATATAACATTGCATTACCTAACGAGAAAAAAAAATTCTTGATTTATTATTAATAGGATTCTATTATGGACAGGACAGAATTTAACTAAAAAGTTCCTTTGGCTAAGAACTAGCTAGCCGCCTCCTAATTTATTTACGTATCAACTTTTTATGGCTATATAAAAATATATAAATAATGAATTAATTTAATATTGTTTTAATTCTTTAATAATCTATATATATATATATATATATACAATATACTCAGTATTATATAAATAACTATTGTCTAATAGGAAAATGAAAAACATGATGCCTATATTGTTGTCCCACTATGCATGAAAGGTGAAATTTTATGTTAAATTATCATATACCACCGTGGTGAAAAGAGTTAAAAAAATCGAATGATATTCTACCAATTCTGGGTTAATTTTATAATTTCGCAATATCTAAAACCTAATTTGCAATAACAAATATTATTTAATTTTCAATTTCCGTATTTATGTTAAATAATATATATTCTAGTTATTTAGAACTATTTTTTCTATATTTGAATTCTAGTAAATGGTAAATGAAATTTATAGTTAGAAATTTTATCTAAAAAAAAAGAATTCTGTCAGCTACGACGCCCCTATCTATACAATAGTGGTAAGATTACAATTGTTGTGCTATAGCCTAAAAATTATCTTAATCCTATCCTCATTATGGATAATTGTATAAATATTATAATTTATGGTACCTAATTATATTATATAATTATTAATATTACAATAATTAATAACCATTGTTTTATTTAAAGGCAGATATTTTACATTTCTTCATTGATATAAATTGTATAAGAATAATAAGTAAATATTGAACTATAACCTGTATTATGGTAGTCAATTAATTTAATATAAAATGAAAATAATAATTTAAATAAACATGAATCTCTCCTAATGTTAATTAAAGTAAAATTAAATTTGTTTATATTTTAGAAAAGCAGAAATAATATAGGTACATAATATATATTATTATAATATTATAAAAGGTGTATTTTTTTAAATATTTATTATTAATTAAGGTGTACAAACTAAAGTGATACCAGGACATCATATATTTAATTTGGTATTTTGTCCACAAAAATTCTATGAATCAAATTAAAATTATATAATGTATTTGTTGATGAGTTTTAGTATCTAATTTAAAAATAATAATAAAATATAATTATAATAATATGATATGAAAATATAAATATTCATAAAACATACAAGTATTATACAACAAGGTAATTAAACCACATAATTGTTTAAGATATTATCAATTATTTCAAAAAGATATTTGATAGAAAATTAATATTTAAATGACAATTATGAAAATTGATTTGAAGGGATTGAAATGAGAATGATACTTATCTCGTAACTATTACTAAGAATCTATAATTCAAAAATAAATATTCATTAGAAAATTTCAAAGTTCCTTGAACTTTCAATTGTACCTACTTCATTTTAATTAATAAACACTATTATTTGTTTTATACGCAGTACATGTTATAAAATAAAATGTAAATATTATTTATAAAAATAAAAATTTAAGTAAAAAATTAATATTATTAATAAATTGAAAATATTGTAAATTATATTATATTTCAAAAAATTTTTTATTTTTATTGAGTTAATTGGTTATCCTTATAATAAATATAAGTAATATTGCGAAATATAGATGTGTAATAATACACATAATCTAAAACAAATTAATATCCTATATTTGAGTTTAAATTTTTATATCTTAAAATTTTAAAAACAATTTTAGGCACTAATGGAAGCTGATATTTTAAAATCAAATGAGAATTTTTTTCTTGCAAAATGTACTATATCAGAGGCGGACTGGGACGTATTCAGCCAAATAGGAAATTATAGCAACCGGCCCAATTTAATTAATACAATGATATATAATATTAATATATATTATTTTATTTTAAATTTTTATGATCCTAAATTCTTAAGTTGAGACAAATATAATATAACGAAATGATAGTATGATACAGTTATTAGTTTATTACTCATGGCCCGTGTAATTAATTTATATAAATAATACAATATAAAATGTAACATTTTAAATCGGAAAATTTAAAAAAAGAGTTGATACTCCTGCCGCATGGGATACAGGTGTGCAAATCATAGCGTTCAATTTTAATTAGAATTTGAATGCAATGATAAATCATTGCATTCGAAAAAACGATTCTGAGAGAAGTGTAGTGAGATTATAATGTAAGTATTTTTTAAAATATTGACATTTTTTTATTAAATATCTAAAACGCAAAATTTTATCACACATATAGTACATAAATGAACACTCTATATAATTTTTTCTATATAATTAAATTTTCAAAATATTTAAAAAATATTTGTAAATTTTATTTAACAATATTGTAAAATATTATGTAATATATAATAAGAAAAAAAAGATAAGCTGATACTCCTGTCGATCAGGATACAGGTGTGCGAATCATAGCGTTTAATTTTACTTAGAATTTGAATGCAATGATAAACCATTGCATTCGAAAAAACGATTCTGAGCGTAGTTCAGTCAGATTATAATTTTCGTTTGAACTAAAAATATCAACTTAAAACAGCTATAAAAAAAAATTGAGATTAGAGATTTTTTTAATATTTTAGTATGATGTTAAGTAATATGTAAGTATACTTCAATAAAATTTTCAGACCCTAATACCAAAAATTGCTAATTTTATCAAACATTACATACGTAAAAACGAGAAATTTACGAAATATTCGAAGTCCTATATTTAGTAAAAAAATTTAAAAAACGGTTCCAAAGTTTTACCACATATATATAATAGCTATGTGAACACCCTAAAAAATTTTCAAGTCTCTAACTTAAAAATTGCCCGAATTATCGTGAATTATAGAAATTGAATTCGTCAAAATTTCATTTTACGTGATAAATGCCGTTTTTTCGTCATTTTTTCGAAGTTTTTTCTACCGCTTATAGTCAATTTTGAGAAATTCGAAAAATGACCTAAATAAAGTACCATCTACATCCACTTTTACATCTGAAACTCGCTATTCGTGAAAATCGAAGAGTTATTTCTGGTAGTAAAAGTGTTTTCAGAATATTTATTTATACGTATGGATTGTAAGATTTTCATTTTACTAAAAATATCAACTTAAAACAGCTATAAAAAAAATGTGACTTGGGATTTTTATAATATTTCAGTATGATGTTAAGTAATATGTAAGTATACTTCAGTAAAATTTTCAGACCAAAATACCCAAAATTGCCAATTTTATCAAACATTATATATGTAACAACGAGAGTTTTACGAAATATTCAAAGTTCAATATTTTGTAGAAAAATTATTATAACAGTTCCAAAATTATACCAAATATATATAATAGCTATGTGAATACCTAAAAAAATTTTCAAGTCTCTAACTTAAAAATTACTTAAGTTATCGTGAAATATTAGAAATTAAATTCGTCGAAAATTCAGTTTTCGCGAAAAATGCCGTTTTTTCGTCGATTTTATTAATTTTATTAAATTAGAGTCAATTTTGAGAAATTCGAAAAATGACCTAATTAAACTACCTACTAGATCCACTTTCAAACCGGAAACATATTCTTTTCATGAAAATTGGAATATTATTTTGGGTCGTAAAAATGTCTTCAGAATAAAAAAAAAAAAAAAACAAACAAAAAATAATCACACATCATTGTGAAACCAATACATTCTTCGTTCCGCTCAGAATGTAAAAAATTAGAAAATATTAAAAAACGGAAAATGTATCTACCTCATAAATATTAGAATGAAATATCGATAGAAATTAATGATTATAATATGCATGCGGCCCAGTAGGATTTTTCCCACCGGCCCAGTCCGCCACTGACCTATATCCAGCAAAAATTTAATTATGGTAACAAAAAATTAGAATTATGTAGCTATAATAGTATAATAATCAATTTGAAATAAATATTATGTAAATGATTGAATTATAAAAAGTGAAATGTCGATTAAAGATGTAAATGTATCAATAATTTTATAGATACTCGTACCTACCTAACTGTTAAATCAACAAACGTACCAATAATAAAAATAAAAAATAAAAATTTTATATTTTAAAAATATGTACCTACTTACATGTTTATATTTTTCAATTGAATAAAATTATGTTATCATAATGTCCATTAAAAATAATTTTAGATTGCTTTTATTGGATTATTAGTTATAATTCGTAATACCTATTTTGTTAATTGGCTATATAAATAAAAAAAATTTTATTGATATATTTGTTTAATGTAAAATAAATTATATTCAAATTCAAATTGTATGAAAAATAGACTTTATTTCACAATCGATAATGTGAACATTAATAGGTTACCCTATTCGAAATTCAATATGCATTTTGATTAAAAAAAAAAAATATATATATATATATTATAATTAATAAAAATGAAATGATCACATTGATTTTCCAAAATGTTGGGTATTGTAATTAAAATAATAATAATAATAATAATAATAATTAATAATAATAATAATAATAATAATAATAATAATAATAATAATAATA
>JAIUCT010000088.1:0-21005 GCA_021307375.1 Tetraneura akinire
TTGTTATTAGCTAAATTTAGGTAGGCATAGACACAAAATAGATAAATTGATGTAATTTGTATTATTATACCTATGGAATAATTTAAAATATAGCACAGAGTAAGGAATATATAGAAATATATATATAGGAATATATAGATTATAAGTTATATAAGTTATATAAGAGTTATAGTATATTATCGTGGTCCCCACCACAGATGTTATTATATGTCTGTGGTCTCCACCACGAACCATCTTAAATCGTGGTCTATGGTAAAAACTATTGTAAGTTGTCCGCATGGTTCGCTAGTTGTTCGAGGTACCAGCTGTTTCAGATAGTTGTTTCACTGGTGATTATAAAGCATTACTTATTATATGCCGTCGTTCAACCTGTATATCTTAAATCGTGATTACGACCGACCGTTTACAATAATAAAAACCACGTGAGATACGCCGGCCGTGATAGCACATCGATACTAACACCAACACTAGATAGCGCGGCAGCTAAACATCGATGCACGACCACGACACGGCGTATCGGAGTGAACAGTAGTAAATGTAAATATAATTTAATTCAAGACAAAGAAGATTTAAGTGATAAAAAACAATTATTAATTAATAAAAATTTCTCAATTATTGAAGAAAATGGACTAAAATGTCCATCACAATTATTTATAGAAATTGTAAATTGTACATTAAATATAATTGAAGAAAAATTTTTCAAAGTTCAACATAAAAAAAATCTTAAAAAAAATATATATGATTTGGTTCAAAAAACGAAATTTAATAAAACAATTTTGTGAAAACGATGGATGTGTAGAACATAAAGAATTCATTTTAAATAAATTATTAATTTGCAAAATATTTAAAAAATGTAAATATTACTCTATAACGTCAGGTCGTCAGGACAATAAAAAATAACTAAATTAAAAATACTAACTCATATTTGAAATTTATTTAATCATGCATATAAAAAATTAATTGTACATAGTGATGTAGGTAGGAAATTTCCATTATAGAAATTTCTAACCTTTGGACGTTTGGAAATTTCTAGAGAAAAATTGTATTATTCGTTTTTATTTACATTAATTTTATTTTGATGATAAAGCAATGGATACCACGAATGAAATATATTGTAACGTGACTGTTCGTCTTAGCTTGTGCTACAGAACGAACGCCCGTCGATAGGTCCGTCTAGTGGAATCCGAAGATATAGTTGGCTAGACTATCTCTACACTAGATGACCTAAAGTTCTCCTATTTATTTATATAGCCCTAGAGAGACTACCAGGACTCGTATATATCGCTTTGGAATTAAATAACAAACTCTTGGGTATAAGCAACACAATAATATGTTGTATATATATATATACAGGGTGTAACAGGTCTATCTGACAATTGCAATAACTTTTTTTCTATTCATTTTTTTAACTTTTTTTTTTTTCAAATAAATACTGAGCCCTTGCGCTACAATACTGTTGATTTCAAATATTTTTTTGTACTTGGGGAACTCAAATTTGAAAATTTAAAATTTAATTTTACCATTTAAAAAAAAAATCAAAATAGCCATTTTGTAGATCGGATTTTTAGAAAAATTATGGTATTAAAATATCTTCTTAAAGTTTGGTCATTTATTTCTTATGATTTTTTAAACTTTTTGAAAATGTGAATTAAATTACTAAAATTATTGGTACAATTAATATTGTACGGGTCTATCAAATAGTCGGTGATTTGATTAACTTTTCCATGGCCAACATTGATTAAAATTTATCAATATAACTGGGACTCATAATAATAAGTATCAATTTAATGATGTAAGCGATAACAAAAATCTTGGAATAAAAATTAAATTTCGATCAGCCATTTAATTAATAGTGTTATACAATAATATTTGTTATAATTTTATGTGGTATACAATAAAATTCTTAACTTTTTCACAAACTTTAAAAAATTGTAGAAAATAAATGGGTCAACCTTTATTAGAATTTTAAACACTAATATTTTTCTAAAAATCAGGTTTACGAAATGGCTATTTTGAAATTTTTCTTAAACAATAAAATAAAATTTTAAATTTCCAAATTTGAGTTTCCCAAGTACAAAAAAATATTTGAAATCGACCGTATTGTAGCGCAAGGGCTCAGTATTTATTTGAAAAAAAAAAAGTTAAAAAAAATGAATAGAAAAAAAGTTATTGCAATTGTCAGATAGACCTGTTACACCCTGTATATAATAATAAATTACACCTGAGTATGGATCCAATCGATGACTATTATGGCGATCTGGATGACAGGCGGAGACGACACGCACGATATTAATAATATAAATAATGCACACTATATTTTATATTTAAGTTAAGATGGATGCTCGCGCTTGTGCTATAATGTGTCGACTGACTATTGTGTATATATTAATATTACAATTGCTATTAAGATATTACGTCTCGTCTCCCTCTATCATATTGAACAAAATTGAAGACGCCGTTAGAGTCGCATAAAATGACCGTAACAGCTGCCTCCCCTGTAGCAAGCCCTGACCCCAGGCCCCTAATAAGTTATACAATAAACAGCTATTCCTATAACCTATAATATCCTGGCTATATTCGACGACTTTTGTATTCTTTAACTTTCTTTTGAACTTTCAAACCAACTGCTCTGTCATCGTCGGTTTCTTGATTAACCTCGGAGCACTTTTGACTGATACTTATATGTTCTCGGGATTCGGTTATGGATAGCTGTATTTAAATTGTTTATGTAAAAGCATATTTAAGGTGCTATGCATATAAATATTCAAAAATTGATAGCTTTTATTTTTGTTATTGGTTATTTAGTTTTTACAAATTAAAAAATATCATATTATCCTAATAAAAATGGATAAAAGTTGCCAAAACCATTTTTATTTACAATGGTCACCTTAAGTTAAGTTATATATGCATGCTAAAAAAAATGTAAAATATAAAAGTATATAATATTTGTAATAAATTAAAAATCTAAATTTATTTAATAGTAGTTATCACCATATATAGTGCATCGCAACGAAAATTTCAGATCCATTTTTTATACGCGAGAAAAAAAAATATATAAACCATAAACACACATATATATATATATTGTAGACTAATATAATCGTTTGACCCAGTGAAAAATGCTTGTTCAGCAATTCTTTTTGTGGGTCACTGATTACGTCTTCCAATAATAATAATAATAAAAAAAAAAAAGTAAAAAAAAAGAAACTGAAATATAATTATAATATATATTATTAATTCGACATTGCCATTAAAACGGCATTTTTATTTAACTGCGACACCTAAAACTAAATTATAATAATATTAATTTGTGCACATGTTAATAATATTAATCTCGCCATCATCTCTATTAACATACATAATATTATATACAATATAAATCTACAAACTATTTAATACGTTAATACGTGCTTTTCAAGATTTCCTTTTTATTATTATCTTTATTATAACAGTTATAATTATTATTTTTAATACGTTTTTAAGTTTTAAGTCTTCATTGATTTATCTATTATGTTTTTTTTTTTTTTTTTTTTTTTTTTAAATTTGCCTTTCAGCATAATTACGGCGATGTCACCGTAATGTGGTCGCCCGATCATTATTATTATTATTATTATCCATGCAAAACTGGACAATTTTCTTTTTTATAATTGCTAAAATAAAATGAATAATTATATATCCTATTATAATTAAAATAATGTATACTAAATATTTATGTCTATTTATTGTTTCTTCTAAGTGGATGTTTTTTTCCTCATTTTCAATGTTTTGTACTAACTCATCTAATGATTTTGATGTATCATCTAGTTCGTCAAGATTATTTTTTATAGGTATTAATTTTGGGAGTTTTATTGTTGACACGTCTTTTAGTTTATTTATTTTATATTCTAGACTAACGTTCAGTGGCGGCTCGTGTGCTTTGAAAGTGGGAGGGCGATATAAAATTGGTAATAAATTATATTTTTGGAAACAAATACCAAGTTTAAAAAATAATTGATTACGAGATACGACCACACAAAGTAAATAATAAACACACGAAAATTCGGAATCCGTGCAATCGGGCGATTAAAATGATCGCCCCGGCGGCAGTATTATTACTGTGTTCCCCCTTCTTAGTTTTTGCATTCCGATCATAATTATGACGAGCGACTTTTGACATCGCCCAAGCATCGTATGCGCTGCTTGCGGGTTCCTAACCGGCCTTAAACGTTGGAAAATACTAGAATTATTATAAATAAATACACACTAATAATAATTATTCATTGTATCGTAGAGCATCGAGCGACAATTCGTATCGCCCCGGCGGCCGTATAATTACCGAGTTTCTCCCTCCCTAATTTAGTATTTTGTTCATTGTTAAGACGGGCGACTATTCGTATCGCTCGGGCACAGCGGCCGTACGATGTACGCGCATTATTACCGTATAGCGTCCGGGTAACAATATTATTATTGGTTGATAGCTGTGCAGTTATAACATTTTATTATATTCTTAATATAATGGAAATATTCAAATTCAAATATATAATTTATATTATGATAATATTGTAAATACTAAATTTAAATAATTATTAATAATTAAATTAATATCAAATTTATTTATAAATAATAAATTAATAAGCATTTTATAGCAATTTTATCAGGGGGGGGGGCGATCGCCCCGTCGCCCCTATGCACAAGCCGCCACTGAACGTTATTAAGTGATAAGTTTAATTGAGGTGTGAAATCTATATGATAAGTTTTCTCATTTACTTGTCGAGACAAAAGTATTGTATTGGGAGTATACACTTGACAACTTGGGGATATTGTTAAAATTCCCGTTTCTTTTAGTTCGTGGGAATACGAATACACGCCACATATTATAGTTATGTCTATTGGATTTGGTGTAAGGTAAATCCAAGAATTTTTATTTAATAATTTTTGAAAAAATGGGGCTGAATAGAATATGTGTCGAAATTCACATTGTTCAGGAATTTTATCTGGATTAATATAAATAAGAATTTCACAATCTCGTCTTTGTTTTCTCGGGGTAGTTTCTGGATATTGACATATTGTTTGAATTTTATTATAATTACATGTTAGAATTTCTTTTTCGGTTAATGGAATAAAACTATCATTTAATATAGATATTGCTAAATAATTATTTATAGGTTTGATATAAATGAACTGATACGTGGCAATTTTTATAGGTAGCGGTGTTATACGAAATAAATTATCAACCAATTTTTCACAAATGGGTATTTCTAAAGTGTATATAGTATATTAAATGATTATCTACAAATGTTATTGAAAGTGTTACTAAATTAATAAAATCGAGAATATTTGCTATATCTTTTGTAGGTATTGGTAGTTGTACATTGTTTGGAATTTCTTGTTCGATAACTCTTAAATATTTTATCAGGGTATCAGTATTTAAAACATTAGGATGTAGTTGACCCTGACGGGCTGTCGATAAGGCTAATATTAAATCATTTGTTTCTAAATTAAATTCCGTAAGTATGATGGTAAATATGGATAAGTGTTCGTTTAATATTTGGATTAAATACATTTCATTAATTACGTTACCAGCATTACCTTGATTTTTTATAACCTCATTAATAGTGTTTTGTAATGCTATGATATTATTTTGTAGTATTTCTGTTATATTTATTATATTATTTAATCCGGATTTTAATATCATAGTTTGTTTACTCTGAAGTCTAAGGATTTCTGTCATATGATTAGTATTATTATTTATTTTATTTGTTATCTCATCAAGGTCGTCTTCGTTTAAATTCCCGTACATAAATCTATTAAATTTATCTATAATATTTAATAAGGCCCGTTTTTGTTTTTTGTCTTTTAAATGATTTAAATTATTGTAATGTCTATCCATTTCTATAAGATTATATTTAATTACGTTATCATAACCTTAGCATGTTTTTGAAATTCTTATTCTAAAATCATTACACATTTGCTGGTTTTGTATTTGCATTTGATGTAAATCATGGTATTTTTTTTCATAATTTGATGTATCAACATATATAACTAATTTATATGAATCTTTCGAAAATTTTACGGAATCAAGCTTTTCAAAGTACAAACCAATATCTCTTTTTTCATCATCCTTATAGTGAGTTGTCTCCCCGAAGTTTACAAAAGCATATAAAAGAGCAAGTACAAGAGCGAAATCGATTTTGAAAAACATAACTATTTATTTATTTTGTATTATCAAAAGCGCGTAAAATAAAGAAAAATAAAATCTTCCTTCCTTTTTTTTTTATGTATTATTATTAATTATTTATTTATTATTATTTATTTATTATTTATGACATTAATAGTATATATTTCTTACCTTAATTAGTATTATCCTAAGTGAAATTATAGTAGACAAATTCGAAAAATTAATATTATAACCACTCACAGACACGAAACACAACTCAGTTATAGGTAAATGTTGAAACGAAACTGAGGTCTGCGATTATAATATATATATATGTTACGGGTAGAGTACGAAAATTGGGTAATCTACACATTACCCGGGTAATGTGAACACTACCCATGCCTATTGGATGAAGTAAAAATATTATTTGTAAAACTTTATTTTGTATATTATACGGGTAATTTATACATTGTCTACCATTGAGTGGATAAAGTATTTCAATAAAAATAAAATACGATTAAATATTAATGGTAGATATAATCTAATGAAAATTGAAAACGTTATAAAACGTGTTCATTGTGCACTAATATATATTGTATAATTTTAAACATCAGTAGTACTGTGCTATCGGGTTTCTTGTTCACTTGTTCTTCTTAAAGTTGTATTATTTATTTTATTAAAATGTGTTCTCAAAAAGATAAAGTAAAGCCAGTAAAGGTGATCCACAGAATGTACTTTTTACGATTGTGTCTTTTAGCGATAATCAATGCTATGAACTCGGAAAAAAAATGGCACTCTTCTTCAACTTTAATCAAGAAATCAATTTTCGGTATGTTCTGAACCATTAATAGATATTTTAGAAGTATCAGCTACAAAAATCATTGCGTGAATAGCCAATGCACAATCTCTTTCCGGTGGTCAAGGTTTTAAAAAATGTCTGTGTAAAAGTGCATGTTTATCAACTCCAAATGCCACCCGAATTTCAACTGTTCCAATAAATAACTTTATTTATTTAATTTTTCTAATTTTTTTATATATAAAATAATAACTTAATAATATCATAAATAGGTACTTAATATATAATTTTTTTCAGATTATAATTATTTAGTTTTTTTCTGCTTCATACCTACTTTATCCACGGCACACTGGATAATGTGTACATTATCTGGATATTGTATACATTGTATGTATTTAAGGTGGATAATGTATACATTATACTGTTCATATGGATAAAGTATACATTACCCGGATAAGGTGTACAATACCCATTTTTGTACTCTACCCGTAACATATATATATATATATATATATATATATATATTAGTCCCTTGTCTTTTTTTTTTTTAATATACGAATAATTTTGATAAGTAAGACATTTATTACCACCTACTATCATTAATAATATTATTATTATTCACACGTATTATGCACTTTTTTTTTCTTCTATACATATATTATTCACACATTTATCTTTCTCCTTTTTTTTTTGTATATTATTTCTATTTCAATAGTCACACGACGTCGACATTAAATAAGTGTTATTGAATTTAGTTATAAATTTTTTTTTTTTGATAAAAAAAAAATGTATATTTTGTTTTATTTCATTATATCTATCTATCATAAAAAGGTTTTATTTGATCAATATGTACAGGTAAATTAATAAATTTTCCATGTTTTTGTTTGTTAATTAAATAACTATAAGGTCCAATTTGTTTAATAATTCTATAGGGTCCCTCACAGCGATAAGATAATTTATTCTCACGTACATTTACTTTTACTAAAACTTCATCATCTATTTTATAGGATATTGTATTAGTTAGGACTTTAAATTTTTGTTTATTTTTTTCTGACGCGTTTTTTAATTTATCTGCGATAGTTTTTCGGATGTGTTTTAATTTGTTAATTTCAGCTATTACATTTACATCTGTTGGGGGAATTATAGCAATATCAAAAACACTTTTTGGATTGTAACCATGCACTAAATAATGCGGTGTGTATCCAGTAACTTGATGAATTGAATTATTATAAGCATAAACTATATAAGGTAAATAATCTGCCCATTTATTATTTTCTTGAACATATGGTGAAATCATATCGATTAATGTTTGATTTTGTCGTTCAACTTGACCTTGTGATGTTGGTTTAAATGGAATTCCGAATTTTTTATCTATGTGCAATGCGTCCAATAATTCTATAACTGTTTGAGCTGTAAAATGAGTTCCGTTATCTGATCTTACTACATTCATGGGTCCGAATCTTAGAATTAATTCAAGTAAAAATTTAATAGTACTTTTTGCGTTGGCGTTAGCAAAGGGTTTTGCAATACAATATTTACTAACACGATCTGTTGCAACTAGTATATATTTATAACCTCTAGAACTCGAAAGTGGTCCCATATAATCAATGATAATTTCTTACATTACTTCCCCTTTATTTAATGGATGAAATCCTATTTTGGGTGGTTTTAGAACTTTGAACGGTTTTCTCTTTTGACAATCGAGACAAGATAATACATATTTCTTTATATCTTTGCGCATTTTAGGCCAATAATATTTTGTTCTGATTTTACTATATGTTTTGGTAAACCCTACGTGTGCACTTAATGGGTTTTCGTGATTCTCGTTTAGTATTAGTTGTATATATTTAGATGGCAGAGCTAAAACGTATTTTATACAGTTATTAAAATTAGTTTTGTAATATAAAATATTATTTTCTTTTATTAAATAATTTTTTGATTTATTTATCCATTTTAAATCACTTAATTTGGGTTTATTAATTGCGGTTATAATATTTTTTAAATAAATATCATTATTTTGGTCTTCTTTAATATCTATTGGTTGTACTAAATTTACGTTTATTTTTTTTACACTATCATTATTTATAAAGTCATGATCTTCTTTAGAATATGGATAACGTGATAAATGATCCGCTGCTTTATTGAAAATTCCCATTTTATAAATTATATTAATATCATATCCCATTAATTTAGTTCTTAGTCTATTTACTATAGTGGATTCCGTTTTTATTTTTAACAGACTAGTTAAATTTTTATGGTCTGTCCATACTTCTACTCGTCTACCGTGTAAATATTGTCGAAAATGACTAAAAGCGAAGTCTATTGCTAACACTTCTAATTCCATAGCAGAATAATTATTTTCAGATTTAGTAAGTTTTTTTGAAGCAAAACTAACAGGATGTATTTCATTATTTAAATTTACTTGTTGAAGGATAACACCTAAGCCCTTTCTTGAACCATCCGTAACTACAATAGTTTTTAAATTTTCATCAAAATGTGCCAACACTGGTTTATTTGTTAATTTATTTTTTAATTCTTGAAATGCCATTTCATGTTCTTCTTTCCATATTATTGTTTCCTTTTTACTTTTAAATTTTCCTTTCGTCAAATCGGTTAACGGTTTTGATATACTACTAAATTTTGGTATAAATTTACGAAAATAATTTGCTAAACCGAGAAACCTTCGAAGTTGTTTTATAGTTTTCGGCGAAGGAAATTTTCTAATAGACTCTAACCCCTCTTCGGTTGGTCTGATTCCTTTTGTATCAATTATATTACCTAAAACTTTAAGTTCCTGATAACCGAATTTACATTTAGATGGTTTCAATTTTAAATTATATTCTAAAAATCTCTGTAAAGTTAATTCTAGTGAGATTAAATAATCATGGAAATTTTTTCCAAAAGTTACACAATCATCAAGATAGCAAACGTTATTTCGATAATTTAAATCTGACATAATTTTACATGCAGCAGCCTGATATAATGCTGGTGCATTATTTAAACCCATAGGAAGTCTAGTAAATTGATAATGACCAGTTTGTGTCGAAAATGCCGTTATCGGTCTACAGTCCTTTTCTAAACCAAGTTGATAAAATGCAGAGGAAACGTCTAAAACTGAATAAAATTTATTTCCTGCTAAACAATCGTAAATATTTTGAATTAGTAGCATTGGAAAGCTTTCTTTGCTAATTATCGAATTTAATTTACGATAATCTAAAACCATACGATATTCTTTTGGAACTGATGTTTTTTTATCTCCCTGTGGTAAATTTTTTCCTACTAAAAAAATTGGATTACTGTACGGACTTTTGGATTTTTCAATTATTCCCGCTTTTAATAATTCTTGTGTTTGTTTTTCCACTTCATTTCTTTCAGTATGACTTAATTTAAAATTTGGTAAATTTATTATAGTATCCTTAATTAATTTTATTTTTAGAATAGTGAAGAAGTGGTTCTGCCGAGACGAATTGATTTGAAATCAGTAGGGAGGGTAATAGAAAGTTTGTTCAGCTCAGTAATAAGAAGATTTTTGTCATCATTGATCCTGATAGTTTGATTAGGTGATGTAGATTCAGGTAAGCCATGAGTAATAATATTAAATTTGCATTTGTCTCGTTCCGAAAACTCATGAATAACATCAGAAATTGATGTAGATGGAAGAACAGACGTTGAAGTAGATTCAAGGTTAGAAATTCTTGCATCAAAAGAAACACATTTGGCACGTAGGTCAGATAGATCCCCAGCTAATGAGTCAAAACGAGATGTAAGACAGTCAAGGCGCGCTTTTAGCTCATCGCCAAGGGTTTTATTATGGAGCATAACTGCATCTTGAGATTTCAAATTGCAATTTTTTGCAATTGCAAATGCAAGATTGGCAATTGCAAGGAGAATCTCATTATTAGCTTTCTGAGGTGCCATATTGGTGATGGGTGTAACAGAGTTTTTCTTGGTAATTGACTTGGAGCCAAATGAAGAGACTGAAGTAGAAGGAGAAACAAAAGATGAAGCAGAAGCAGAGCGGGTAATAGGAGGAGAAGGCATAGGTAGAAATAGTAATATAGATGTATTATTTAATAAATAAAGTGCATGAAAAGAATAAAGCGCCTACAGATAAGAATACTGCAACACAACTTACATAAATGCACGACGGGTAGTGTGTTAAGTTGACTATGTAAAAGTCTCAAGAAAACAGCCGATTTCATAGAACAGTCGTTACTTTGCGTGATAAAAAGATAAGAGTAACTTACACATTTATTGATGAGGCGACAAAATAGAGTTTGAGCACAAGAAAAACACTAGAAAAACTTTAATAAATCGTTTGAAAACAAGAACAGACAAACATAAGCACGTAATTAACAATAATACATAAGTTAAGCGACAATTAACCAACCAAAAAGTAAAAATTAAACAATTGTTCAAGAGCAAATACACACATAATTTTCTTATCACATTATGTTTCTCATTATTTTCAATCTAGGCGGAAAACAATAAAATCTTATAATTTATAATTATAAATATGCCTAATAATTTAAAATAGTACTTGTAGGCGTATTATAATAAATTATATAATATTATATATATAATAATTATATAATTATTATAAAAAAACTTATCTTTTTATAATCCATAATAATATTATATTTAATTTCTTTATTAAATAAATTCTTCCTATTATATTTCAATATTTTACAAATATGTTAAATAAAATTGACAACAATTTTAGGCATTTTCAGTATTTATATTGAACTTTGAGACTTGAAAATTTTATTGGGTGTTCATTTATGTACCTATATGGTTACTATATGTGTGATAAAATTTTGTGTTTTAAATATTTAATAAAAAAAATATCAATATTTTAATCGATACCTACATTATCTGAATGAACTTCACTCAGAATCGTTTTTTCGAATGCAATTGTGTATCATTGCATTCAAATTTGCACTCCTATATTCTTGCGGCAAGAGTATCAGATTATTTTTTAAAGTTAATCTTTACTTTGTGAATATAATTTATTATCATACATTAGACTTATGACAACAAATAAAAAATATTATAAAAAATGCATCGTCTGTAATTTTGTTTTTTAAAAACATATTAGTCACCATATACTTACTCCAGTAAAAGTAAAATAAAAACATAAGTATTTTAAATGTGACCTAATATGTTTATTCAAATATAATATAAATATAAAATTTTTATGAATATAAGTAATAAAATGGTTTTTATCTAAATGTAATTTCAATAACGATGTTAATAAGCTATAAACATTATCTATTTTGTTTGAACATTAATTAAATATTAATTTTTTTTTTTACGTAGTATGCAACAAAAATACTATTACATCAGTGGTTTGTGGTTATAAACATGAAAAGGTTTTTTAATATTTAATTAGAATCAATCATGCAATATAATTATGGATGAAATTCATTTATTAATCATGTTTGGTTAATATTAAGTAATAAATAATAATTATTTATATAATTTACATCAACAAATTATACATATCTTAAAGATGTAAAACTTTTATCATTATGAACAAACTCTGGGTATTCTTTTATTTGAATAGAAAGAAATGTAATTTAAATACAAAATAACAAATAATCTTTGAAATTAATTTTTAACAATTAATAAACTTAACACATTTTTATAGGAATTATTGTATGTTTATACTAAACTTGAAGGCAGATGCTTGAATTAAGTATCTGTTATTAATTCTAACTTAATACGTATAGGTGAACTAAATGGACCAACACGATAATGAATATCAATAGCTCGTACTGTAAAGAAGTAAGTTACATGTGGAAAAACCTATAAAAAAAAATAGCAAATATATATATATGGGTTAAGTTTATTTTTTAAATAATATAAATTCAATAATTACCTGCTGAATTGTACAAGCCATTGGTAAAGGAAGAGCTGTGACTTTTTTAAGTTTTAACCATGCATTTGAATAAGGAAATGGAATTTGAGACTCACAATAACAAAATATTTCATAATTTGAGATGTCTTCATACTTATTGTCTAAAAGCATATTCCAAATAAGCAAAACTGTAAAATAAAATACATCAGAATAATAATTAATTACTTTGACAATGTAAAATTGTAAAATAAATGCAAAATGGTACCATTTGAAGATTTCAAGTTCAAAGATATTGTAGGCGCTGGTGGTGATAGTTTCCATGTAGGGTAACTTCTTTGATTTGGAATAAGTGGCAATGGAGCAGAATCCTATTCATAAAAATAAAAAATTATATTACACCAATTACTAAAGGAAAAATATATATGATTTAATGATATTATAAAAATTATTCAATTGTTATTAAAAATTAATGTTAATTAATCCAAATCATAATATTTTACTATTAATACTGCAGGAGGTACTGGTCTTAATTGTGAATTTGGTATAACACAAGACAATCCTAATAAAAACAATGTTAATCAGTACTTGTTAATAATAGATAACATATTATCATTAAAAAAAAAATTATTTATGCTCACGTTGGACAGGTATTCCATTGTTCATATTACTCTTCATTAGCATGCGAGGTCTTACAGAATTTGCAGAAACATTAGTTAAAGCATTTGGATTATTATCAGTCGATAATTGATTCAATCTCTAAAATATTAATTATGAATAATAATTAACTATAGAAAAAATTAAATATTACAAATTTACTGTAGATAAAAAAGTTCCTGTTTTATCATCTAAGGAAGTTGATGCTAAACTATGTTATTCTATATTTATATAAATATAGATGTCAGCAAAACTTGCATTGATTTATTTAATGTCTATAATATTTAACATTTATTATAATTCTAATAAAACTATATCATCAATGTTAACGTTAATATTTATAAAATAAATTATAGTACAATATATGATACCATATTCTTATATAATAAAATAAGAAAATATAATCACTATTAAAAAGAATTAGTATTAATAATAACAGTTATGGAACTGAAGAATTTCATATTTATTTTTTGGAATATGTTTATCGTATATAATATAAAGATTTATCTACTGATAAATGAGTAATGATATTGAAATTTCATTATAAAATTTTGTTATTAATGAAATAATAAGAAATCAAATATGTTTCACAATTTCCCATAACCCTATGCATTTTATATAACTATTAAAAAACTTAATTCTATACAAAGTGCCACGAGACAGTGCAACTGCCACGCGCATCGAAATTAATTAGCTCCAACATCCGAAGGCTAAATTTCCCCCACCATTAGGCTTTTGCTCTTTGTATACAGCTGCTGAACCGCACTAAATAACAAACGTGTAATAATAATAAATATCATTACACCAGTAACTGCTTTGTATATTACCACAGATTATATGAAAACAGATGGATCACTCGGCCGAGAACAATGGGAAAAAAAATATAGCCAATTAGAAAATAAGGTAGAATTATTAACTAAGCAGATAAGTGAATCTTTGACTTCAGTCGATCATTTAAACACAGTCTTTGATGCAAACTTCCCCCCAAATTTATCTTTAATTTTAAAAAATTTTGTTAATATTGTTAAGAGAAAACCTCAAGGCTTTAGGTATACAAAGTCACTTAAACAATTAGCTCTAACAATTTATTTTTTCGGACCTCATGCATATAAATTTTTAAAAACAATATTTCAATTACCTAGTCCTAGGACATTACGTAGGATTACAGAAAAATTAGATTTAGTACCTGGATTAAATGATTTAATTTTTGAATCTATGAGTTTAAAAATCAATAGTTTAAAGGAAGATGCAAAAGACTGTGTTTTGTGCATTGATGAAATGTCTATTAAAACTCATCTTTTTTTATAATTTGTCTAAAGATTACATTGTTGGATTTAATAGTTCTTATGATCAAAAAACATATGAACCTGCTAAACATGTTTTATGTTTCATGTTAAGAAGTTTAAATTATAGTTGGAAACAACCAATAGCATATTTTTTCATTAATAATAGTTGTACTGGTATTCATTTAAAAAATACAATATTTGCGGTAATTTCTCGTGTACAAAGTATTTCATTTAATATTAAAATTTTAACAACTGACCAAGGTGCAAATTTCGTTGGGTTTGCTATTAAAATGAATGTATCACCTCAGCATCCTTACTTTTTTGTAAATAAACAAAAAATATTTTATATTTATAATGTTCCTCATTTATTAAAGTCGACAAGAAACAATTTTTTCAAATATAATTTCACTTTTTCAAATGATTTAACTGATAAGCAATTTTTAGTTGATTTTTATAATTCTGATCAAGGTCTTAATCGACTTGCCCCTAAAATAACTAATGCACATATTTATCCTGGACCCTTTCAAAAAATGAAAGTTCGGTATGCCAGTCAAATTTTTAGTGCTACAGTAGCATCAGGTATGCGTACTTGCGTTGAGGGTGGTGTACTTTTGCCCACTGCTAATACCACAATATCATTTATAGATTCTATGGCCAAATTGTTTGATATATTAAATTCTAAACCTAAAAAAAATAGTAAAGATTATAACCGTCCATTTAAAAACACATCATGTCAAAGACAACATTTACTTTTTATGTTAGATGCATTTAAAAACATGTGTGTTTTAAATATTAAAATAGTAAATAAAGAAACGGTACACAATGACATTACTAATAGAATGAAATTCATAAACGGATGGCAAATCACCATTAATTCTTTATTACAATTATGGGATGATATTTCTCATCCTCAATATAAATTATATACTTATAGACTAAATCAAGATTGTTTAGAAAATCTTTTTGGAAATTTCCGCAACCAAAATGGTAATAATTTAAACCCCACACCAATTCCATTTCTATGGACTTTTAAAAAAAATTTTTCTCTTAGCTTTTTAAAACACACTGATGGATCTAATTGCTTAGATGACTTAAATACAATTTTAACTAATATTGCTGAAATAGCAACACCTTTTAATAATATTGAAATTTCATATCCAGAGAAAACTCCTTTCAATTTTACCAGTTTAGAAATAAATACAGTAGATTACCGTAATTTAACAATACCATCTAAATTTTTTTAATTATATATTAAAAATTTATTAATATGCACAATTGCTTACAATATGCTAAAAGTCAAAATGAAATAGAACAATCATTCTTATTTATTTATTTTAAAGCTTATGAAAAAAATCAAAATTCAAATTTCGGAAATCTTAATACACCACCTGATGCATTTTTTAATTACATTAATGAACTAGATAATATTTTTATAAATGAATTCCCTATAATTGCTATAAAGAATAATGTTGGTAAAGAATTAAGAAATGAAATAGATAATGTTCATTTTAATCATCCTTGTCCAAATTTTAATATTGATTATCTTAAAAACCTTTATATACGACTTAGAATATTTCATGCTTTAAAAACATTAAATAGAAATTTATTGTCTGTTCCGAGAAAGAACCACAAACTTCAAATTTTATCACATTTATAAATTATAATATAAAAACATTTAATTTTTATATAACTACATTACATTTTAAAATTATTAATTAAAAACACAGATACATTTTTTCTTTTTTTTTTTTTGATCATAAGAACATTTTCTGTTTTTGTTTGTATTTTTTTATTATAATTAATATTAAGATTTTTTAAATGTTAAAAACTTTTTTTTTTATTATTATGTATTATTTTTCAATTGTTTAAATTATGAAATAATATTAAAGGGATTCGAAGCGTCGATTTTCTTTCTCTGTCTAACTCACACAAAATAGGGATTTAGACGTTTTCTACTTCTAACGTTGATTGTAACATTGATCAATCTAATTTTGCAATAATGGATCTGAAAACAGATTTGAATTCGGTAGAAAGTCTACTTAATAGCGAATTTCCCACTTCTTCATAATTTTCTTCTTATATCTCGTCAATGTTATTGAAACAAATCATATAGAAAACGTATAAATCCCTATATTTTGTGTGTTAGATAGAGAAAAAGAATTGATACTTCAAATCCCCCCTTAATGTTAAAATGTAAAAATATAATTGTAAAACATTCAATTTTCATATAATATTATGTTTTTTTTTGTTTTGTATATAATATTTTTAAATGTTAAACAATTGTTTAAATTATGAAACAATATAAATGTTATAATATAAAAAAAAAGGAATTGTAAATAATGTATATTTTTTAAAACATTAAGATTAAAATATATAAAAAAAATGCCAAATAACTGTGTTATATTTAAAACAATTTATAGTAATAAATCAAATTACCTACATTAAAATCAGAATTTTTTATTTCTCCAAATTCTAACAATATAAAATAAATGGGGTTGTTGAACATATTTTGATATACGTATATTAAAAGTAAATATTATTTACTTTTAAATTTACTAATTTACTGAAAAAATTTAATTTTTTCACAATATTATTTTGTAAAAATTAAAAGGTACAATAAAGGAAATGTGTACAGTTTATGTGTTATTTGGTCATACTGAGTTCTTCCAACAAAATGGCCGACTGATTTCGCGATTTGGCCGAAGTGTCCGGGGCCTGGTACTACCTAGTAAGTATTTCCTACTATGATTTGTTGTTATAAAATCAAGGAGATTAAACATGCATATTTGCTAATTTAATTAATTATCGTTCCTTATCATATTTTAATCATACTATCATTAAATTTAAAATTATAGTGTTATGTTTTGCGACATTATTTTAATTTATATATTTTATTATAACTAATATTGTAATATTATATAATAATAATAAATAATATATAATAATATTAATATATTCATAATATTGTCATAACTCATAAGTGTACTACTATGTCGCAAAAAGTAATAAAAAGAAACCCAGTTTTTCAAGCTGATGAAATAAATTTATTAGATAGTTTAGTTTATAAATATAAACATATATTAGAAAACAAACAAAAAGGTGCAGTTCAAGTGGCTCAGAAAAATAAATATTGGGATGTTGTATCCCAAGAATTTAATGCTGCAGCATTAAATGTAACAGCAAGTTATTTAATTATCATGTATGATTATATTTGATTAGTAAAATGTACCTAATTGTATGTATAACAAAACGTACATCAAATCATAAAAAATGTTGGGAGAACCGTAAAAATAGTAAAAAAGCAGAGCTATGTGCAGAAAAAAAAAAATAGAAAAAAACTGGAGGAGGTCCAGAAGAATCCCAAGCCACAACTGAAGTTATCGATCAATTCTTAATGCGTATAACTGATATTGAAATTTATGGTACTCAAGACAGTGATTCTTTAAGAAATGTACCAACTTCACCAACTTTATCAAATTTGGACACTGTTCTACAAAGTAATCTACCTATATTTTTATTATTGTCATTATATATATATGTTAAGAAAATAATTAAAAGTTTATAAATTTAATATATATATATTTAGATTTTGGTGATGAATTGGTAGAACCACATAATGAAATTGAAATAACTTCTATAGTATTACCTTCTACAAATGTTATTGAAACTAACTCACCTTATGAAGAAAAAGGTATACAATTATTTTAAATCAAATTTAGAAAATTAATTTTTTTTTAATTTTGGATGAAATTTTAGAAACTAATAATGAACAATTTTATAATACATTAAAAAAAGTCTAAACAAATCAGTAAGTAAATAATGTTTTTAATATAAGAAAATCTTGATACTACATTATTTATTATTTTATATAATTTAGAATCCAATGATTCAGTATTTGATACTGCAAGAGTTGAAGCACTCAATGAAGAGTCTAAAATTAGGATTAAAAGACAACAACTGTTAATTGAGCAAGATGAAATAATACATAAAATTAATTTAGCAGAGGCTAATTTAAAGCTCTTATTAGCACAACAACAGTATAAAAAAATGAGCTGATACTCCTGCCGCACAGGATACAGGTGTGCGAATCATAGCGGTTAATTTTAATTAGAATTTGAATGCAATGATAAACCATTGCATTCGTAAAAACGATTCTGAGCGAAGTTCAGTCAGATTATAATTTTCGTTTGAACTAAAAATATCAACTTAAAACAGCTATAAAAAAAAATTGAGATAAGGGATTTTTCTAATATTTTAGTATGATGTCAAATAATATGTAAGTATACTTCAGTAAAATTTTCAGACCCTAATACCAAAAATTGCCAATTTTATCAAACATTATATACGTAAAAACGAGAAATTTACGAAATATTCGAAATCCTATATTTTGTAAAAAAATTTAAAAAACGGTTCCAAAATTTTACCATATATAAATAGTAGCGATGTGAACACCCAAAAAAATTTTCAAGTTAAGTTTAAAAATTGCCCGAGTTATCGAGAAATATATAGAAATTGAATTCGACAAAATTTCATTTTTCGTGAAAAATGCCGTTTTTTCGAAATTTTTCTACCGCTTATAGTCAATATTGAGAAATTCGAAAAATGACCTAAATAAAGTACCATCTACATCCACTTTTACATCTGAAACTCGCTATTCGTGAAAATCGAAGAGTTATTTCGGGTAGTAAAAGTGTTTTCAGAATATTTATTTATATATGTATGGATTCTAAGATTTTCGTTTTCCTAAAAATATCAACTTAAAACAGCTATAAAAAAAAATTGTGACTTGGGATTTTTATAATATTTTAGTATGATGTTAAGTAATATGTAAGTATACTTCAGTAAAATTTTCAGACCAAAATACCCAAAATTGACAATTTTATCACACATTATATACGTAAAAACGTGAATTTTACGAAATATTCAAAGTCCTATATTTTGGAGAAAAATTAATGTAACGGATCCAAAATTATACCACATATATATAGTAGCTATGTGAACATCCAAAATTTTAAGGTCTCTATCTTAAAAATTGCCTGAATTATCGTGAAATATAGAAATCGAATTCGTCTAAATTTCATTTTTCGTCATTTTTTCGCCGTTTTTTCTACCGCATAGCGTCAATTTTGAGAAATTCAAAAAATGACCTAAGTAAAGTACCAAGTATATCCACTTTGCTACCGGAAACATACCCTATTCGTGAAAATCGGAGCATTATTTCGGGTAGTTTTTTTGTACGGACATAAAAAAAATCAAAAAAAAAACAAAAAAAAAAACACACATCATTGTAAAACCAATACGTTCTTCGCTTCGCTCAGAATCTAAAATTTTTTAATGAAAATAATCATAAAGATAAAGATGTTTAATTTAAATTTAAAACTTCATAATTACAAATATAAAATAAGACTGTTAAAGACTGTAAATTTCTTTTATTTTTTGTTATTATTTTAGATTCTGAGCGAAGCGAAGAATGTATTGGTTTTACAATGATGTGTGATTATTTTTTGTTTTTTGTTTTTTTTTTTTTTTATGTCTGTGTACAAAAATACTACCCGAAATAATGCTCCGATTTTCACGAATAGGGTATGTTTCCGGTAGCAAAGTGGATGTAGTTGGTACTTTACTCAGGTCATTTTTTGAATTTCTCAAAATTGACGCTATGCGGTAGAAAAAACGGCGAAAAAATGACGAAAAAATTGCATTTTTCGCGAAAAATGAAATTTCGACGAATTCGATTTCTATATTTCACGATAACTCAGGCAATTTTTAAGATAGAGACCTGAAATTTTTTTTGGATGTTCACATAGCTACTATATATATGTGGTATAATTTTGGAACCGTTACATTAATTTTTCTCCAAAATATAGGACTTTGAATATTTCGTAAAATTCACGTTTTTACGTATATAATGTGTGATAAAATTGTCAATTTTGGGTATTTTAGTCTGAAAATTTTACTGAAGTATACTTACATATTACTTAACATCATACTAAAATATTAGAAAAATCCATTGTCAAAATTTTTTTTTATAGCCGTTTCAAGTTGATATTTTTAGGAAAACGAAAATCTTAGAATCCATACGTATAAATATTCTGAAAACACTTTCACTACCCGAAATAACTCTTCCATTTCACCAATAGCTAGTTTCAGATGTAAAAGTGGATGTAAATGGTACTTTATTTGCAAGCCCGTATCCAGGGGGGGTTTAAGGGTTCACCCCCCCCCTGAAATTTTTAAAGTAGTTTTATATTTATAATATAACAGACTAACTAC
>JAIUCT010000088.1:23990-77200 GCA_021307375.1 Tetraneura akinire
TAATAATAATAATAATAATAATAATAATAATAATAATAATAATAATAATAATAACAATAACAATAACAATAACAATAACAATAACAATAACAATAATAATAATAAAATAAAACTATATTTTTAATATCAAATAATAAAATTTAATAATATAATATTTTTAATTACAATATTAAGTAGTTGTGAATATTATTTTATTATTTATAAATAGTCGTATTATAACACAATAATAATCAACAGCTAGATTTATTTATAAAAATATAAGAATTTATGTATACGGTATACCTACATGTGTATACTATCAAATTCCAATATTTTCTTTTGTATTATGACTAGCTTAGGAAAATTTCTCCATCCATTATAAAATTGTACTTATTTATACTTATATGAGTAGTTTGTTGATCAAAGTGTCCATATTACGTTTAGTTATTGCGGTAATCTACAGATTTACTTTTACTACATATTATATACACGTGTGTTAAAATGGATATTAGTCAACTTTTTACGTTTGATACTTTTTGTGTTATTATAAAAAATGAATTTGATAATTCGAAAATTGAAAAGTTTAATATTTTATTGAGAACTGTATTTGACATAAATAATGACATACCAACTCAGGTTAAAAACTGGATTGATAAATTTTCTACAGAGACATTTCTAACTGGATAGTATATTTGTATATCGTCAATTTACAAATCCAAAGCGTTTTTTATTTAAAAAAGAATATAAAAAAATGTCAACATAATGATAAAAATAAATCGAAAATTTTTGAATCGAAAACGCGTAATAGTAATTTAATGTGCAATGCTACTAGAACTTTAGGTAAAAAATTACCAAGGATACATTAAAGACGAATTGTTGAAAAAAGGTATAAATACAGAAATAAAGGTAAGACAAAGATGGGTAGATAGGGTCCATAAAGACTTGGATATGCTGGGAATCTTGAACGGCGAAGAGCTAGCCACGGATAGAGATAGATGGAGGTGGAGATAGACAAATTGTTAGAGGTTTCCTAAAGAACGGGAAAAGAATCCCCATTCACATGGTTTCCTTAAAGATGACCGATAACGCAAAAGACATATATACTATTGGTGATCTCTTTTACGTAATGATTAAAGTCGAACCGTACAAAAACTCTGGTCCTGCTCAGTGTTTTAACTGCCAAAATTTCGAACATTCATCATTATATTGTAATCTTACCGCACGGTGCGTTAAATGTGATAAAGAACACCCTACCAAAGAATGGTCAAAGCCTAAAACAGAAAAAGCCCACTGCTGTAATTGCGGTGGAGAACATACTGCTAACTATCGAGGATGCCCACACTACATTGAAAAACACAAACCAAAACCCATGTTAAACCGCATGCGCGCGAAAAAATCATTCACCAAGCTCCACAAACCACTCACTCTTTTGTCACTCCTCAAACACTGCAAACAGTTTTGTCACCTTCACCACCCCTAAATACTTATGCAACCATCGCAGGATCTCACTCCACTCCTACCACTGGGTCCGCAGTTTCAACGCTACAAGTATTGAGCATTATCAAAAAAACTACTCGCCACCCTCCAAAATTGTCCGGACTTTAATGCTAGAGAAGCAATCATAAACACAGTAATATCTATCCTCAACGTCATCCCCGAAAACCATAATGTCTTACATTAAAATCATGTCTTGGAACTGCAATGGCATCAGTCAAAAGACACAAGAATTAACTGCATTTATCAAACTTCACAACATAAATATAATTCTGCTTGGGGAAACTCGCCTCAAACCACAAACTCCCTTCAAAATTCCAAATTTCCACATATACCGTCATAACCGCCAACCCCTACCAAGGACACCACAGAGCGGAGGAACCGCTGTACTAGTTCGTCGCGGAAAAGTCCACCACCAAGCTAATATTCAAACAGAGCTCGACTCAACCTCTATAAACATAAAACTAGGAAACGAAATAGCACAAGTCACTGCTGTATACAAAAGCCCGGGCACTGCATTGAAATCGTCAGACTTAGATGCTTTGCCCAACTACAGTGGCCCGCTCATCATCGGTGGCGATATGAACGCAAAGCACACGGACTGGCACTGAATATTAATTTAATATTATAAAAAATAATTTCACAATTTTAAATTTAATAGATCATAAAAACATATCTTCAGAAGAAGGTTTGAATACTTTTGAAGATTGGTATATTTAAACATTTTTTATTCAATGTTGGTATCATTGGTCTTCCATAATGTTATTTTTGGAAGAACTGTTCTGAGCCCGACGCAACAAGCGCTCCTTATCATAATAATATTAGTATATTTAAAATTAAAATTAAAATTGTATATATTAGGCCAATATTATATTATATTCCTACATTTACAAAACAAAAAAGACGATCTGATACTCCTGACGCAGGGATATAGGTGTGCATATCATAGTATTTAATTATAATATAAATGCAATGTTAAACCATTGCATTCGAAAAAACGATTCTAAGCGAAGTTTAGTCAGATAATGTAGGTATTGATTAATATATTGCCGTTTTTTCGTCATTTTTTCATCGTTTTTTCTAACGCATAAGATCAATTTTGAGAAATTGAAACATATTCTTTTCGTGAAAATCGGACCATTATTTCGGGTAGTACAAGTGTCATCAGTCATAAAAACAAAAAAATAAAAATATCAATTTTAAACAGCTATAAAAAAAAATTGAGACTATGGATTTTTCTAATATTTTGATATGATGATTCAGACATAAAAAGAAAAAAACGAAAGAAAAAACGCAAAAAAAAAAAAAACAAAACGGCGGTCACCCATCCGCTGTCGATGCTTGGATACGGTGCTCAACACCGATATAGCGTTCGGGAATGTTTCGCCGACTACACCACATGCGTCTCCCATGTCCCATATCAGTCATAAAAACAAAAAAATAAAAATATCAATTTTAAACAGCTATATCTATATATATAAGCTATATATATATATGCACCGCATCCATTTTCTCTTTATTCTATACGGTCGCAGGTAATTAAGCGAAACTTAGCGAAATGGCTATCTAAAAGTCGCAGGCGGTGCCGGAGACTATAATAGTATAATGGACCATGCGACGTAAAACCCAAAATTGAAATGCTACATCATTTATTGAATTAAATTATTACTTCATAAAATCACAAACTAAAGATGTATGTATACAAAATACAACTATTTATTTATGCTTACTAGAAGTTATCTCTTATCTGTATAAAAAATTTTGGTTCAGATATTTTTGATGTAACGCTGTAACGCCCTGGGCCCCCTCTACACGCTTATGTATATATACATATATCAGCGTTTCTCAACCTGGGGGTCACGATCACCTCGACTAGGGGTCGTGTAAATCAAAACTAATAAAACGCTGATTTACTTAAATACAATATCACGAGTTTTACAAAATGAACGACGTGCGACTGTCATCGCCTCATCGGTACAAGTAAAATTATTATTCAATACATAAAATCATAACACAAAATAATATAACAATAATAATCAGTCAATTAAATGTAGATATTTGACAATACTATTGCGATAAGTTAAAATTATATCACTACATTATCGTATTAATAAATTGATATTTAAAATGGTACATTCCATAATAATTTTATAATTATTTTTAATTATTTATTAATATTTAATAATATAACATTTTTATTGTTCAAATTTGTACCTAATATATAGGGGTCGCAAAGTAATTGACCATATTTTATACCTATTTCGGGGGTCGCAACTATAAAAAGGTTGAGAAACGATGACCTATATAGTACCTATGCAAACCTCCAATTAAATTTTAATGTCTTTAACTTCAATATTTCCTGAGTTATCGTGAAATATTGAGATCTAATTCGTCGAAATTTCAGTCTTCGTGAAAAATTCCGTTTTTTCTATCGCATACAGTCATATTTTAGTAATTCGAAAAATGTTATAAATTAAAAACCAACTACATCCACTTTCAAACTGGAAATATATGCTATTCGTGAAAATCGGAGCATTATTTCTGGTAGTAAAAGTATTTTCAGACATACAAAAAAAGACACATCATTGTAAAACTAATACATTTTTCGTTTCGCTCAAAATCTAAAATTGAATATTGCAATAAATATTTTATATTGAATTTGTTATAATTACCAATTGTGATGAAGACCCCGATCCCGATGACACATTTGTATTTGTAGTTGAATGTTGAATGACATTGACAGGTGATTTTTCTAATTTTATTTTCTTCGTTTTAATTTGTACCGTTGCATCATCATTTTGTGTTAAGTCAATTACTTCCGGAAAATTAACGATATTTAATGATTTTTCTCTTTTGATTTCAACAATTGACGGTTTATTGATTTTTGGCGATTGTTCAATATCATCACTTAGTAATAATTGCTAAATTAAAAAGTGAAACATGATTTTTATTAATTTATTCATAAACAGTACAAAATATAATGCAACATCTTACGCAAATACTTATTTATTAATAAAAATGGGTAAAGAATAAAATTAATAAGTAAGTTATAGAAAAAATCATTATATTGCAATTAATTATATATAATATACAGTGCTCGAATTGGTGATGAGAGGGGGTTGCGCAGAAGGACGGCATAAATTAATGCCGCACATAGTTTTTATTAAAATGTGGATTTAAAGTGTTGTCAATTGAATAGAATAATTTTTACAATGATATATTAAAAGTAAATAGTTTATTATTTTTTTGCAATGTTTGTTTATATAATATCAAAGAGAAATATATAATATATTGAACATTCTTATCAATGTGGTCATTTTTTAATTAAAAACAAGAAAATAAGCTATTTTAATAATAATTTATTTTTTATAGTTGTTTCAAGTGGTATCCGGCCAAAAAAGCGAAAAAAAAAATAGCGAATGGAAAAATAGCGAATCCAAAATATCGAAAAAAATAAAAGCTTAGTTTATATAATTACGAAATCATAAATAGCGAAAAAATATTATTATAATAAATACAAGCATAAAAATATAATATAAAAAAAATATTCACGAAATCATAGTTACATTTGTAGAGTTAAGTTGTTACCGATACCTTTTAAATAATTAATAAATAATAATAATGACACACTAATAAAGATTAAGTATATTATTATTTATAGTTTTTCCGTATTTTTTGTTAAATATTTACTATAAAAACAAGAATTTTTCCCTAAAGATTCGATATATTATTTTTCGCTATAATTTAGTTTCGTTATTTTTTTTTCCGATATTTTGGATTCGCTATTTTTTTTTCGATTATTTGACCTATAATCGTTTCAAGTTGATATTTTTAATTTAATCGAAAACCTTAATCCATACAAGTATTATTTTTATTATTTTTCAATAATTTTACAATAACAATTAATAAAAGTCAAAAAATGTTTTGAGGCATAATGACATCTTAACGTATTTCTAAAATATTAGAAAAATTCAAATCTCAATTTTTTATAGTGTTCCGAGTTGAAATTTTAGTAAAATCGATATTTATGGTAAGTATTTGTGGATTCTTAACTATTCAATAGTAAATTTGATGTTTTTAACTAAGGTATAATAATTCTAAATAATTAAAACACTTATTTAATTTAAAATTATAAAATAGGGAAGAAAGATATATCTCAAATAAAAAGGCGAATTTAATTAAATAAAGATCTGAATTCAATGATAAAGTAAATATTGACCGTTGACTCTATGGGTTCTATTATTATTTTTAATTTTTCTATTTTAACCAATTAAAATTTATTACTCTCATAATCGTTTGCAACAAGATATTTTTTGATATTAAACGAATTTGACCAAGTGGTGAAACTTCATCTCTGAAGTATCTATTTTTCGTCCATTTATAGTATTAATTGTACATGTTTACGCCAAAGCCGTCACTGACGTTATCTCCGTTTAATATTCCGTGTCCTAATCAATTCCCGTCCTAATTAAACTTATTCTTCATTACCTTATTTTCCCTCATTAAAATTATTCCTCCATAATATAATATTATATGTAAATTATTATTAATTAATATGATTAAAATTTATATTTGTATTTGTATCGGGCAACGCCCGTAATATATTTTTCTGTTGTTCGTCGCTCGCTATGACAGCAACAAGTACGTCATACCTAATATTATATATATATATATTTTTTTTTTTTGTCGTCGTTTATACCACATAACTTTTATACCAATAATTGTTCATTTCATTCAGCAAATATTACATTATTATTACTATCTACGTTAATTTGTGTTATTATTTATTCTTTCGGTCATCCAATTCATCGGGTAAAAATTTATTATTATTACATTCTAAGTGCACGTCGACATCGTGTCTGCCCGACTACGGGATTGTTGCCAGGTCACGTAGTAACAAATTTACCGCGGTTCCGCTGTCACGCGTAAGTCCGCCAACACCTGGAGGTGTGTGAGAGGCCGCTCAGGGTCGTCGAGGCAACAATCCACCACTATAGTTACCATCGTCGAATCATTACCATCTTCAGCTGCCGTAGTATTAGTTTGTGAATTGAATGTTTAGTTTTAAGTTTTTGTAGTAAAATATTAAGTAGGTTATGTACAATTCTAGACCATTGCACTGTGAATGACTCTAGAATTTCCCATCTTGTGAATTTTAGTATCTATGTTAGAGTGAATTTTAACTTAGCAGTGTAATATCCGTTCAGTTCCTATTTACACACTCGCCCTTTAAATTTTACTACTAAACATACGACAGTGTCCACATAGTTACCTCATCATTGTTCCTTAAATATTATATTGTCTTTTCTAATTTGTTTTTTTCCTTGTTTATTATTATTGACTTGTGAGTTATTACAAGACTGGTCCTTTGGTCTTCGTTTTTTATACAGTACATTATATAATAATATCAATTTTGACGATATTATTTATACTTAGTTTGGTACGCGCGGGCTTTATAAGTAGTGTTTTCTTTTATTTCTATTTTCGAGTGTTTTAGTGAGCATTATCGTTGAAACATATTTATCGCTAATCGCGATGTCCATAAACAAACTTTAGTTCCTAATGCAATTTGGAGACATATTCCTTAGGAAGACAACCCGGCAGATTTTGCTTCGTGTGGATTTAGTGGGGATCAAATTGTTCAATGTTAACTCTGGTGGATCTGACCAACATGGATTACATCTTCTCCTGATAGGTGGCTTTTAAAACCGAATTTACTAAACATCATCATCTCATCTGGTCATAGAAGAGTAACTTCTAATCTAAGAGTAATTGTTTCCATGAGTCTATAAGACAACGATAATTTGCACAAGTATTGAAAACTAGAACTTCTATTATGTAACTAATTTTTTGTTTAGAATTTAATTTAATCTAGGTCAAAGGTCACCTGAAGGACGTCGAGTAGGGCATATCACCGTCAAAGAATGATGTTAAGCCTTACACTACTGGATTCAACATATATCAACTTATAAACTAACTGATCTTCTAATTAGGTGTGATATGACTCAATTAACTAATTAACTTTTATTAATTTTAATAATATCTGCCTTTAGACGTTTCATGTCTTTCGATACATTATAAAATATTTATAGCCAATATTTTACTCAAGATTAAAAATACTCAATCTTTAAGAGAATTAAACTATAAGCATCCAGTCATAACTGAAATAAACTTTGACAAGCAATAATAATCAAATTGTTAAAAATAAAAATAATATTTAAAATGTTATAATGAAATTATAAAAAAAATTGTATTTACTTACATCATGATCCATTCCATCATCACTTTCATCATCACTTTCAAATAATTTCAAGATAGTTGATAATTTTTGATAGGGTTTTTCTTGTAATTCATCTAGCATCAACGTAAATGATTCATTAATATAATCATCATCATCAGGGCTCGCAAGTTCACGCATTTGCATATTTTTATTTTAATTACTTTATTAAAATATTATTTATATAGTTTCATTTCAGTTTTATACAATACTAAAAAAAAAAATCGTCTTCGGCAAGACGTTAAAAAATTGTTTAATTGAATTTGGCAAAAATATATTTACCACCGACAACATTATAAATTAAATAATAACATATTAAACATGTTTTTACTGCATATGTAAGCGTTTTTTAGTACATTATTGCAGACATATAAAATCAATTTTTAGTGCATGCACTTGCGAGCCCTGATCATCATCATTAAACACATCAGAATTATTATCATCAGGTACTATAAGCATATAATCATAATTTCATCAATAATACATATCTTTTTTTTATTTTCAATAATATTTTTTGGATTGGAATTATTTTTTTAACATTTCAATTGTATTATTAATTTTTGCTTCGCATTCTATAATTTCATCATGTTTATTTAAAATAGGCAAATCATCAAGGTATTCAAGTTGGAAGGAGACTTATAGGTCTTTATGAGAAGGGACAGTCAGGGGTTTTTTGAGGTTTATAATAGAGTATTTTCATAATATATAAAAGTATGATAAACGAAGCATAACATTATAAATTATTGTTTTTCTGGGTAGGTACTTAGTTCATTTCATTTTTAAATATTCTAGATAAATTTTTAAAAAACAAGTACAAGGGAATATGAATGGGATGGAAATGTTGAAGCATGCCTTCTATTTAAATTGTGGTTAAAAGTTAAAAATAAAATTGAGAGAAATACAAATTTGACATCAATACAAACAGTAAATGCACTATTATATTATCAATTGGAACCACCTACTGTTAATGAAATATAAATTGACTTCTAACCCTTCTAATTTCTAGAAGTACATAAGGGATCTTAAGCAACATTCTTTAATTCCTTTTTCAGTGCACCTCTTTGATGAGGTATCTTCCTCCCCACTAAGTACAGCAAATTTATTTTCAAAATTTATTTTTTCAATTTATAAGCTACCACTTACATCTCTTTCCATTCCTAAACCAAATTACTCCTATGCTCTACCATCAAACTGCTTCATCTCATTTTCTGATGTTCTATCTGCTCTTAATTCTAAAGTCTGAATCTGAAGTTGTCTATAAACAACCATTCTAATGGCCCTAAAATATTTTTGCCCGTTTGTTATATAATTGTCGTAATTCCTTAGCTTATTCTATCTATCTTCTTATTCAACGTTCTCTTAATGAAGGTGTTTTCCCCGTAGTTTGGAAAACCTGCACTATTACTCCTATTCTTAAATTTGATGAACCTTTTGACGTTTCAAACTATAGGCCTATATTTATTCTTCCTCATATTGCTGAACTTTGTGAATTCCTTATTTATTCGTGTATCAAAAGAAGCATTAACCATGAACATTGTGAAAGTCAATATGGTCTTCGTTCTGGAAAGTCATCTATCACGAGTAGTTTAGTATTCTCAACTTATATTCTAGATAACTTAGAAGTCGGTTTCTAAGTAGATGAAATATTAACTGACTTTAAAAAAGCTTTTGATATGATCGACCATGGTACCCTAATTAAAATTTTAGAGAATCTAGGTATTGGGAATCCAATTCTATCTTGGCTAGCATTTTGCCTTAATGTGTATATACCTCTATATTATCATATTCAATCATAAACTCGATTTCGAAAAAAGTAAAGGTTACATCAATTGCCCTATTAATCGACGAATTATAATGCCGGAATTATATTATATGTTGTGTATAACATGTAGGATTTCAATTTTGAAAAAATATTTAGATTCAGCTACAAATTTACAAGAGATCGTATGAAGTACTTTTTTACATAATTAAATTTATAATTTATTAATTGTATTTTTAAAAACGTATTTTTTTTACAATATTCAATCATATTTATGTGAGTAGAAAATAAAAATTAACAAGAGAACAACGTACGATCACTAGAACACTTTTTTCTCAATTCTATTGTTCTTTCAAAATTGAAATCTGATCATAGCTATTGCTAAGTAATATTGTCAAGCGTTTAGGTAGTTTTTAACAAAAATATTGGGAGTAGAGAGGCCCCTTAAGAACATTCCAGGTGGTATTGGACAAAATAATTATTTATTGACTTAACCAGTGACTTTACCCTAAAAACCGCTTTCAAAACCAAAAATATCACTAATTTTTGGCTGGACGTGAAACAAGAATACTCAGCATTGCCCACACAAGTTTTACAGTTTTTAATCCCTTTTGTATCAACATATCTGTGCAAAAATACATTTTCTCATTTATTGTACAAAAAAAAAAAAAAAAAAAAAAAATATAGATTAAATGTAGAAAGTAATTTAAGACTTAAAGTTACCAATTTGGAACCCAACATTGACGTCATGTTCTGTTTAAAACAACATCAATCATCTCATTGAAGTTAAAAATAAACCATAATAATTATACATATTTAATTTGATTTAATCAAATTTCTTTTTGTGCATTTAATACTTTATTATTATTATTATTAGATATATATTTATATTTTATATTATCTAATTTTGTAATGCTTAATATAATAAAATTCTATAAATATAACATAAACATATACATTATTAATAAGCATAAAAAAAGCAAAAAAATGGTCAGGTGATACATAAAAATTTTCAAATTGTGTAGGTGGTACACGAGTATAAAAAGGTTGAGAACCACTGCATTAAAATAAATCACTGACATATCAAAATTAAAACCAGGTGACCATTTATTGGTAAAATTTGAATCTAATAATAAACAAATATTTAATTGTAATAAATATGTTCAGTGCCGGATAAATCAGCAATGCAAGCGGTGCAATGCACCGGGGCCCTTGTCCCATATTTGTAATTAAGAGGCCCCATTGCAATTATGTTTTTCGGCTCTAATAAACCAAAAATTTAAAAATAAAAATATCAAAATGAAATGTTTTTTAGGGGCCCAAAATTATTTTTGCACCGGTCCCCAAACATAAAATAAGATCCGGCACTAAATATGTTGCTACTATACTAAAAATTATATTTAATAATGCAAAAGAAATTCAATGTTTTGAGGCATTTAATGAAGAAAACACTAAATTTGTAATACTTTACAATATTTCTGTGATTGATCTCACCTACAAATTGGGAAAACTCGGGGGAAAACTGCAATCACCAAATTTCAAAAAACAGGGCAGACAACTTGTCCTAGTATATCCTGGTGTTGTTGATACTTATGAAAAGCGTTAAAAAACATATTATAAACATTTGTACAATACTAAAAGAAAAGATACCAAGTCTAGTAGTTTAAACATACCTACCCAATTCTAACTTGTTATATTTTATATTTTTTTAAATTGCTACCTATATTGTTTTATCTATATTTGATAATTTTAAATGGAATTTACTAGTTTGTTTTTTTATTTCCAATAAAAAGAAACCTTACACCAATATATATATATATATATAATATATATATATTTATATTTTGTATTTAAATATTATAAGTTCATAAAACTAACAAAATTATCTTCATTTATTAATTAGGATTAATTTTTGATGTATTTTAATATATTTTATATAGTAGACATAGGTAGAGAAATATGTGACCATAGATGGTATAAGCACAGATTAAGTGTAATTAATTAATCACTTAATCTATGGTATAAGGTTAGTCATAAAAGGGAAAACATGGAACTAATTTAAAAAAATTAACATTACTCTCATTTAGTTTTATTAAAACTAAATGTGTATATAATTATTAAAGATATTACACAGAATGTATGGTTCTAATTTGAATATTTTTAAATATATGTAAACATAATTAATGTTTTATTTATACAAGAAATTTTTTATGGTGGCCATAGACGGGGAACTTGACCCTATAGGTATCCAATAAATTTCTAAAAATTAAATAATTCATTTAAACTTAGCCATTACATTTGAGTCGGAAAAACGAATGGTAAATAAAAGTTAACACTATAATGATATTATTTCTGCTATTATTTTGATGTCATAATTGAAAAATGTATACTAAATATCATAAACAAAAATGAGTGGTTTGGGAGACCGCACTGCCATTAGTGTTAAATTTTATCCCTGTACCACTAAATAAATGTCCAAATAGTTAATATATAAAAAAAAAATTGTAATTTAATTAGGTATGTATACTGATTAAATATACATTTTTCCCTAGCTTTTTTCTTTATTAATTCTTACATCATAATTATTGTATTAAATTTTTATAACAAATGTCAATATAAATAAATATAGCATTGGACACATGTATTATAATAATTAATTGAAATTTTGCATTTAACGACATTCAACGATCATAGTAATATGTTAACAATGAGATAATACTAGTTTAGGTACTTTCGGTAAACAATTTCCTTCTTACTAACGAAGTAACGAACTACTTTAGTGTTTTACATAGACAGTATTTGGTATGTCATTTCATAATAATGTGCTGTTTTTATTTATCTATTATAATTACGCATGTTGACACTCATTACTTCATTGTGAAAATATCTCTCGATTTACTGTGACTTTTGTAATCATGTTCATAGAACAATAAAACACGTAGGCTTTATAGAAAAAAAAATAGAAAAAATAGAATGGTACCTAGCTAAACTGCAATTATGTCTAAACATTTTAGAAGATAAAACTTTAGCACAACCTAGTTAGTTTAAAATTACAAATCGTTTTATTTCTTTGGAAACGATATCAAATTGGTCATTTACACACACAAGGTATTTTCGACCCAATGACAATGTTTTAATTAAGTATCGGAGTAAACAATTAAAATTACATACCCGGAGCCGTGTTTATCTCAGACGTTGATTGTTCCAGTGAATCAAATACAACAGACCTCAACGATCGGGACATTATAAAAACGTTTCCGGTAACAAGATTGGCGATGAGTTCTCAATAAAACAGTTTATGTCGGATACGAATAAGATCTGCCGAAACGACACGATTCGTAGGTAATTTTTGTAAACAGTCGTCCGTGAGATCGCAAATAAACGACAACATCGAGTTCTCAAATTATACTAATCGGTCACGGAACATTCGCGACGAATACTTCAATATGGACGATCACCAAAAAAACGTTACAACTCAGTACTTACAACAAGAAAACACAATGATAGACGTGCGTTCGTCGTTCAGCATCGGCGGTAAACACATGATTATAAACAGCATGAATTAAGATAGTATGGATACCCGACGACCCATGTTAAAAATTTTATCACATAACACTTAAAGTTACTTTCGAAAACAGCTGATTTATAGACTTAGGGCGCCCTCTATACCCATCAAATAGTGACGGACTATTAATTATTATCATTAATTATCAGTTTCTTCTTTCTTCTTTATGAAAAATTTGGAGAATATAGTTCTATTCGAATGATTATTTAATATTTATTATTTATTATAACTTAATTCATGGTAATTATTACGAAAAAAAGCGGGAATATAATTAAACCGTATTTATTTTATATAGTTAGAGGGCGCCCTAAGTCTATAAATCAGCTGTTTTTCGAAGCAATATTGTATGTCATTTTTTTTTGGTGCGTTGGGCATCCATACTATCTTAATTCATGTAAACAGCAAACAGTTACAGTGTTGCCAAGACACGAATGTATCTTCGTAGCTAGTGATATAAATCGGTTATATTATCATCGAGATAGATAAGAACTTAGATCATATAAATATTATATGATATAATATTATATGATCTAAGGATAAGAATACCAGATATTATTCAATTTTATCTCGATATTCATTATGGATTAAATACTAGATAGTGTAACAATTGCAATATACATTATCCCCCAACATTATTCGCCAACAATTTAAATAAAGGGAAACAGTGAAACTGTGTAATCTGTGATAAGTATAATAAAAAATAAAAATAAAAATCGTTTGAGTTTTTATTAACACAAGAAATACAATATGAACGAAAAAACATAAATGATACAATATACGCGATGAGCGATTTGACGAACTTGCGTCACACACAAAAATGTGAACGACGGACGCAGCGATTGCGTTGATCGAAATGGATATAAAAAAAGAAAATTGTTAAAAAGTCGGGAGACACATTACCGCACCGCGCCCGATCAGTATTATAATGTTTTAAATAATATATATATATATATACATTTTTAACATATTTTGTTGTAGGTTCTGATTCTGAACTTCGGAGAGAATAATATTTTTAAAGTAGCTTGATAAGTAGGCCTAATGTACATTGGTACAAGCTTAGATCATATACTATGGATGGAGCCATACGTATTACGTACATTGTTAGAAGCCAACATAATAATAGGACCTGACTGCTATGCGCATGCGTGTTAGAAATAATTATGTATCATGCTGTTTATGATAGTGTGATACTGTGATGAGAATTGCAATTTTCAAAAGTATTAAAATGTGTAAAGAAACCACAATTGAAATGTTTTATATTAGACTATTTTAATATTATATATTATAATTACGGTAAAAATACTTTTTCTAAAAGTATTCAAAAATTAATATTTTATAATATATTTTCATTCTATTTAATATTTATTTAATTTATACATTTAGCTTAATGTATTTTATGACTATACAGTTATTGGTTAGGTACAATAAACATTTTTATTTTTTACCAATGTTTTAAAGATAATTTTTGATCAACTCTTTCAATTTAGTGTTAAATATACAATACGTCATAATAATATAATATTTAATTATTTTATAAATTAATAATTGATAGGAATTTAAAAGGATGCTAAATACCACGGACTAATATAAAAACATTATGCACATAATATGATAGGTACTCAATATTTAATAGTTATTTACGTTAACAATTGATATAATTTATAATTATACTTATCACCACTTATGCAATACATTGTTAAAGTTAATAGTGATAATTTCGTTATTCTAATTAAATTTTTTTAAATGGTATATAAATGTGCAATTATTAAGTGTAAAAGTCGTAAGGCTACTAGCTCCAGGGCCGGCGCTAAGAAATATTAGTGGGGGGGGGGGGGGGGTGTAATCTTGACCACAAATACTTTTAATACTGTTTAAAAACGCGTGAAAAAGCAAAAAAATAAATGTATTTTTTCAAATTTTGCCGACTAATTATAACCGCTTTCATAGTTATATTATGTAGTTTTTAGTTTTGTGGCACTAAGTGTATCCAATATTTACAGTGCCGGATAAAGACCGATCATAGCCCTAGGCAAACATTTTTTTTATAGCTCATTAAAAAAAAAAAAAAACAAAAGACGAGCTGATACTCAAGGTGTGCAAAACATAGTGTTTAATTTTAATTCGATTAAAAACGATTCTGAGTGATAATGCCAGATAATGCCGTTTTATTGTCATTTTTTCTACCCCTTAGGGTCAATTTTGAGAAATTCGAAAAATGACACAAAGAAAGTACCAACTACATCCTTTTTTACACCTGAAAGTCGCTATTCGTGAAAATCGAAGCATTATTTCGGGTAGTAAAAGAGTTTTCAGAATATTTCTTTATACATATGGGTTCTAAGATTTTTGTTTTACTAAAAATATCAATTTAAAACAGCTATAAAAAAAAATTGAGACTGGAGATTTTTCTAATATTTTGATATCATGTTAAATAATATGTATACATACTTCAGTAATATTTTCAGACTTTAATTAGGGTGACCATACGTCCCGTTTTTTGCGGGATTGTCCCGTTTTTGAGCATTCTGTCCTTTTGTCCCAACAAGCTTTAAGCGGGACGTTTTATGTCCCGTTTTTCCGAGTTGGTCCTGTAACATTTATACCCGAGTCGTCATTTTATGTCGCCTCAGCATTATTTACGTGTTAGGCCAGACACCGGTGAGCTGAGTGCGATATATAGCGAACTAGTCGAGTTACCATAGCCGAACCGAAGTAGTCGAGTTTCAATAGCCGAACCGAACTAGTCGAGTTTCGATAGCCGTACCGTCAAAGTCGAGTTTCAATAAACATACCGATACCGTCTTGATTATTTATTTATTTATATTAATTTATTCGTCTCAACTAGAAGCTCGCACTCCGCTACACCTGTGATCTACAATAAACTACCCTCCAAGATCAGGGTTACTCAGGTGATAGTGTATTTGTATTTATTATATTTGTTTTCGTTATAGTAATATATTAAGTTTATGTTCGTTGCTAAATTACGTGTTAGATATTGAACGCAGGTCATAAGTTTCTAGGACCTGTATAATATAAATAAGAAACCTTTGTTTTATATCGGTCTAACGACCCGGTTCAAAAGGCCGGTTAGTGTAGTAGGAAATAGCCAGCCGACTGCTCCTTAACTGGATAGGATTTGATAGGAAACATTGAACGACACCCTGTACTGTAAGGCATAGGCGTGACTAGACTTCATTTACAGGGGCAGCATATTAAAAAACCGGCCCAAATTTTTTTTTCAGTCATAATAATTTAATTTTTTTTTTATTACGCTCTTTAGCAGCTCCTCCCAATTTTTTTTTATTATTTTTAAAAACATCCATGTTCAATATATAAAAAATTTGTAATATATATTAATTTTAGATTCTGAGCGAAGCGAAGAATGTATTGGTTTTACAATGATGTGTGATTTTTTTTTGTTTTTTTTTTTTATGTCTGTGTACAAAAATACTACCCGAACTAATGCTCCGATTTTCACGAATAGGGTATGTTTCCGGTAGCAAAGTGGATGTACTTGGTACTTTTCTTAGGTCATTTTTTGAATTTCTCAAAATTGACGCTATGCGGTAAAAAAAAACGGCGAAAAATGATGAAAAAACGGCATTTTTCATGAAAACTGAAATTTCGGCGAATTCGATTTCAATATTTTACGATAACTCGGACAATGTTAGAGACTTGAAAATTTAATTGGGTGTTAACATAGGTATTCTATATATATGGTAAAATTTTGGAACCATTAGGTTAATTTTTCTATACAATATAGGACATTGAATATTTCGAAAAATCCTCGTTTTTATATATATACGTATAATGTTTTATAAAATTGGCAATTTTTGGTATTAGGGTCGGAAAATTTTACTGAAGTATACTTACATATTACTTAACATCATACTAAAATATTAGAAAAATTCCTAATCTCAATTTTTTTTTATAGCTGTTTTAAATTGATATTTTTAGTTCAAACGAAAATTATAATCTGACTGAACTTCGCTCAGAATCGTTTTTTCGAATGCAATGGTTTATCATTGCATTCAAATTCTAAGTAAAATTAAACGCTATGATTCGCACACCTGTATCCTATGCGGCAGGAGTATCAGCTCATTTTTTATAATTTATAATTTTAAATTTATAATTAAAATTAAAATATTAATAATAATATTAAAACTGCAACCGCCTAATATCTACTCAGCCATGACAAAACAAATTTGTTTTGTCATGTACTCAGCAAGCTACACAACCGAAATGGTACTAAATATTTTTATCGTCACAGATATTTAGAATTACATAATATTTTCTGTATCAATTTACATAATATTAAATTTATACATAGATTATAATTTTTAATTGGCATAAATAATATTATGTGTGTTTGTGGCCATAGAGTAATATATTATATTATTTTATGGTTTGTGGCGTATTATGTAATTTTATGGAAAATATTACACATAGAGAAATTTCCAATAGGCCTTAATGCATTGTAATAATTTTATTTTTACACCTATTACCATTAGTCTTATTTTTATACCTATATAAGACTATATATAGCCGCTATAGGCTCCAATCCTGCGATTACAGTTTACGATTCTATTAAAATAAATAAATAATAATACTACATTACTAGTTACTACCTATGTTATATTGCATTTTTCCAAATATGAAATAATATAAAATTATTTTTCATTTCATCAATTAAGTACTAATCGGCCTTTTTGAATATTACAGGGGCAGCATATGCTGCCCCTGCTGCCCCCGTAGTCACGCCTATGCTGTAAGGTACGTGGCGTGTAACGTTACAGTCCTTTTTTAGTAAAAAAAAAACAATATAATATTATATAATAGCTACATTTTTTATAGAAGAATCATGAAAATAATTTTTTTTTGTAATGATAAATTTTATCAAATTAATTTGATATTTTCGTTCATCGTAATAAATATAATATAATAACAAGATTATCCAGAATTGGAACAATAATATTAAATATTAATTTTATATAAAGTATAAATGGATACAATTTTGACGGCGGGCGTGGTGGTCGATGATACGGGCATAATCTACACGACGAAAACCACGTATAATATAGTTTTATGGCCTCTCTATATATTCTTACTCTATGGTATAAATATACCATTATATTGTATGACATTATTATATTGTGTGTTTATTAGTTGTTTGATATTGCATGTTTTGTACTTTTGTAGTATACTTTTGGATTTTGTGCAGTGTGTATCAGTTGTTACTTGTTCCATAATATAATTTCACATTTTTATAGTCGCATAATTATTTGTTTTATTTTCATTATTTTTCATAATGCCTAAAAGAAGATGCGTTTTCAATCCGAATTCTCATTTCTAAGAGATGCTGATGAAGTTGGTAAAGTATTTTGTACTTTATGCAAGTCTATATTTTCCATTGAGCATGGTGGACGTGCAGATATAAATCGGCATATTAATTATGCAAAAAAACATTTATTGGCATTGTCATCTGCGTCAACTAGTGATAAGGTAACATCATTTTTTATAAAAAAAGGTCCCGAAGGTGGTTTAACTGATGAAAGTAGGCGTATCGCAGGGGAGGAAGGAGCATTCGCATTTCATACAGTTGTCCATAATCATTCTTTTCGATCCATGGATTGCACGTCGAATCTTGTAAAAGAAATGTACAATAAAAAATTCTCTTGTGCTCGTACTAAAACTGAATCGATTGTTTTAAATGTGTTAGCTCCTTATACAATTCAAACAATTATTAAAGAATTAAAAAATGTGAAGTTTGCAACAATTATGGTAGATACATCGAATCATAAAAATTTAAAAATCGTGCCAATCCTAATTCGCTATTTCGATCCAAACACAGGAGTGCATATTAGAGTTTTAGAAGTTTCAAATTTAAAAGGAGAAACTGCAGATATTTTGTCAACTTATATAATTGACACTTTGAAAAAGTACAATTTGACAGACAAAATTATTGCAATACTAATTTTGGAGGTGCCGCGAGAAAAGGAACAAAAAATATTTTTTCAATTTTAAATTATAATTTAAAAATAGATATTTATGGAGTTGGTTGCGCTGCTCATATTCTACATAATGCAATACAATCAAGTGCTGATGTTTTACCAATTGATGTAGAATGTATTGTTAACAAAATATTCCAATTTTTTCACATTTATACTGTTCGAGTTGAACAACTTAAAGAATTTTGTGATTACGCTAATGTTGAGTATAAAAATATTCTTGGAAGTGTCAAAACTCGTTGGTTATCTTTATTGCCAGCAATTACAAGAATAATTGATGTTTATCCGGGATTAAAATCATACTTTGAGCAACAGGAAAAATGTCCCACAATTTTGAAATCTTTTTTCAATGATTCATTTTCTATAATATGGTTTTATTTTTTGCAAAGTCAATTAAAAGTTGTCTGTGATACTGTGACAAGAATAGAAGGTGATAAAATATCAGCATGTGAAGTGGCAGACGAATTGGAAGTATTGGTCGGAAAAATAAAAAATAGAAAAAATAAACATTTTCTTACATCTAAAATTTTATCACTTTTAAATGATTTACAATATAATGAAAAGTTATTTAAAGACAAAACTAATGTTTTTTACGATACTTTCTTATCTTACGTTGAAAAATGGAGTTATAATTTTGAAAATATTTCGTTGGGTGCAATTAATAAATTGTCCTACTTGGGATGATGTCCAAAATAGTATGCTATTTTTATTTAAAAAGAATAAAAACAATGTGGGGTTCAAACTAGAAGAAGATAAATTATTTGATGAATTTCATCATATAGAACAAGTAGTTAAAACGCGAATTAGTGAATGGCAAAAAAACGCAACTAAAGTTGAAATAAAATGGTGTGAAGTATTCGAATATATGAAAAGTCAAAATATCGACATAAATAACATATCAGCATTAATAGAATATTCATTAGCTATGCCTGGCACAAATGCAGCTTTGGAGAGAATTTTTTCTATTATTAATGTGCTTTGGACGGATGAAAAAAATCGTTTTAATGTTGAAACTATAAAAGCAATAATTATGATAAAAAATTATTTCAAAAACTATTCTTGTAATGAGTTTTATCATTTTCTATTAAAAGAAAGTAAGTTACTTAATTCAATATGTTCAGCCCAAAAGTATACAAAAACAGAAGAAATTGATCAAATATCGTCATCAAATTAAAAAAATTATTTTTATATTTTATTTATCTTACATTGTAAAAAGAATTTATTTTATTTTAATAAAAAGTAAAATGTTATGTAATTATTTGTTATAGTTATTGTTAATATTTGATTTAGTTCACCACAAATAATTTAATTTGAGTGACTAAAAAAAAAGGTGCGTCCCGCTTTTTTTTTTTACAAATATGGTCACCCTACTTTAATACCAAAAATTGCCAATTTTATCAAACATTATATGATTTTTTTATGTTTAGAATGGATTTATTAAAAATAATTGAAGAAAATCTTGTTGATATCAAAAATATATTACCAAACCATTGTTGTTATAAGGAGTTGGCCGATTTATTTACACAATTAGCGAAATTCAAAAGTTTAGCTATTAAATGTGGTTACGAAAAAATTAATGGTCATTAGGTATGGTATACTTATTGCTGCTGGTCAAATATTAATAATCAATGTGGACCAGATACCTGTCCTTGTGATATTATTAATATTACTTTTCTGGATTTAAAACATAAATTACAGAAAAAATAATACTTAGTAATATTAATAATAAGATTTAAGACATGTATTTTCATGATATAGGTAACACTATTTTGTAATATAAAGTAAACAACAATAATAAGTATAAATACACTAGTTTTCATATTACTATTGTCAGTCATGTGTGTAGACAATTCTAGTGCTAACTGTCTTTGCTGTGTTCAATTTCTAAAAATCATTGAAACATTATTAAATTGTGAATGTAAATTAAAACAAAATAATACGCTCTACTAGAATAAAGAAAAACCAACACGATTTCACGAATAATTTAATTATTAAAAAATATCATTAATATGAATTCTGTTATATGTAAGTCAACATTTTTAATTCAACCATTCTATAAAAAGTTAATTTCATTTGGATATCTCATAACTAACGAAAATTTATCAATCGCTGTCTGTCTTGAATGTAACATTAGCAGAAAATGTTTAATAATTAATAAATTAAAATGGGATTTATTATTTTCTGAAACCATTTATGATTCAATTATGAACGATCTAGTTCAATGTCATGGTAAACAAGTAAAATTAAACGATAATTTTTCTTATAAAATAAATACGAAAACAGAATCAATTTCTTTACGAAGTGGTGATAATCATATTACATTATCCAGTCACGACTTATACCGACTTAGACAATTACTAAATTGTATCAATGCTAATATCACAGAAAAAATAAATAAAATAAATGTATATCAATCAAACTTTGATCTTGCCTACAAAACATTACAAAAATGATATTTTACGTTTACCTGTAGTCTGTAGAATGTATAAGAACTGATTTTGTAAATCAATATATTCAAGATTACCAATTCAATTTAAACGATACATCAGATGAAGATAAATCATTTATTCTTGAATTACATCAATTAAATTATGATCAATTATCAGAAATCATTATAAATTCAAAAACTGAATAATATTTATATTAGTAGGTATATTATATTATAATGTATATAATAAATATGTTATTTCTCTTAATATGTAATATAATATACCTTAACTTTTAAAAATGATGTGTTTATGTTTTTTTATTTTTTTCCGTAAAATAATACTTGTACTAGTTGTATATTGGTTTAAATATAAAGTAATAAATAAAATAAATACTTTTTTAATATTATGTAATATAAAATAATTTAAATTTTAAAATAATAATATTTTAAAAAATAACAATAACAACATCAATAAAATATACGTATTTATTATTTCTTATAATAATGTTTTACAATAATTTATTTTGTTTTAATTTTTTTAAATATTTATATGATATATTTTTTTTTAAAAAAAAATAATAATATCAACAAAATAAAAATGTATAATGAATATGTTATATTATATGTGTATTATGTTACACATAATATTATGTGTAGTATGTAATTCCATGAATTCGTAGCCACTGAATAATCAGATCAGAAAAAATATTAAGATTATTGTTAACCATATTCCATATTAGTGACACGTAGCATATAATGCGTATATTATGTAGTATACGGTACGGAGTCTGAAAACCACTGGAACCATGCCATCTGTGCACTAGGTATAACGTACTCGTAATATTATCAATCTACGTAACATGTTTAATCATTTAGGCAGACCAGAATGATTAAGTTTTTACGAATATACAATACATAATACACAATAATATTTTATTTTACATAATTTCTCTTAATAAATATTATAATAATATGAATATTTTCTTTAATAATTCGTTTGTAATATAAAATAATTCAATTTTTAAATAATAATGTTTTAAAAATAATTTAATTTCAATAATGTAAAATAATTCAATTTAAATAATAATAATAACAATAATACCTAATCATATGAATAAAATATATTTTTTTATAAAAATGTTTTTTTTAAAATAATAATAATAATCATATCAATAAAATATATTTTTTTATAAATTTTTTTTTTTCAAATAATATAGGTAAAATAATTTAATTTAAATAATAATAATATTTTTTCAATGTATTATTTTTTATTATAAGTATTAATTTGTTTATCTGGATTTGTCATGAACTTTTCCGTTGATAGTTCAATGATATTTTTAAATGCAATCAATAATGGTTTATCTTCTAAATTTTTATTATTCAACGTCATTTTCAGTGAAACCTTACTAGTTTTCCATCTAGAACAAAGAAGTCTCCAATTATATTTTTATCAATATACTCGTAAAATTAAAACCATTATAATTATTTTAAGTTTTACCTGAAATATTTTATTAGTATAAAAAACCGTTGAACTTATAAATATAATAAATATAATTAAGTGTTTACATAATTTTATATATGTTTTATAATTTTAAATTATAACAACTTTGTACTAAACAAAATAATTTATCCTATATGATGCTACATAAATAATATTACTATTGTAAATAACTTGTACGTATACTCATGGTGTATTGAAGCAGATATAGGAATATACAATGTATACCTCTATAAATATATACTTATATAAAAGTGTGTATACACAAAAAATTATGAAAGATAAAAAACTAACTGTAAGTAATTGATTAAATAAAAAATAAAAACATATATAAATAATAAATATATAATAATTATTTCACGTAATATTTTTAATTATAATTTTGAAAAAATAACTTTAACTCAAGACATTATTTACTAATATATTCTTACATTAACTTAATTTTTTCACATGAAACAGAAAATAAAATAAAACATAGTACGAGTCAGTGTCGGCCTGGCCAGGGCAGCGGGGCAGCGAGCGCTGCCGAGGCCCTCAGCTTTTTTTTTTTTTTTATGTAGCATGAACGCCTTAAATAATGATGGACGGCGTCATACACTCATACTAGCCTAGGATACTAAGTATTGTTAAATACTTTCTTTTTAAAATATAAAAACAAAGTGATGTAAGTGGTCACATACCACCACATATTATTCTTACTTTAGTAGTCTTTAATTCTTTATATAAACAGAATAGTTGTAAACACTTAACACGATTAAAGATATACTGCTTACACAACGTCCTAATGCTGTCAATGTTAAGAAACGGCCACGAAAGTGCGATCTGAAATGGACTGGCCACTACTCCACTAGCCCCATCTAGGTGAATTATTTCTTAAATAATATACTAATAAATTTTAAGATTAATAAATTATATAAAAACATAATAAAATTAACACAATGGAATATTTACTCAAAGAAGTTTATTTACAAATTACAACTATATGAACTAATAACCTTAATAATACATAGTAAGTTACAAAAGGTATTTAAATTTAATAATATAGGTATTTTTTAGTCATTTACTCTTTTACTGTAGTTATTACACAGTAAATGATCTACTCTGTGGTTATTATATGTAGTTATGTCTTATGTGTTTACCAACTTTGACAGTTCTTATTAGTTTTATTTTATTTAGTTGATTCTTTATTTTTCATATATGAAAACTGTCTCATGAGCAGGGCTCATAACTTCTAGCATTTGCATATTTTTTTTGAGGGGTCCTAGAGGTACCTATGTGAGCTATAAATTTGTTTCAGATTACCAAGAAGCTACATACGAAATTGTATGTTGCATATTTTTGTATATTTCAGAGTATAAGTGCTATTTTGCTTTTTTTCGCTTATTTTTAGATTTTTGCATGATTTTTATAAAAAAAATTTTAGTACCTATCCTAAAACATTTTTTCTTAAAAATAACAAGTAATTATAGTCATATTAATTGTTCATGTTAGTAATTAATTCGTGTAAATAATATCAGAAGAAACTATATATATCTATAATACGAGTTTAGGCGACGCGTGACATAGCAAGAGTGTACGCCCGAAATATAATAATATAATAATATATAATAATTTTGTATACAAACGTTTTTTTTTTTTGCATATTTTAGTATTTTTAGTGCATATTTAAACGCTTATATCCATACTTTTTAGGGCATATTTAAGCGCTTATAACAATAACAACCTTTTTTAGAGCTACAAGTTATGAGCCCTGCTCATGAGCATTGTTATATACATCGTAAATATATTTGTTAATATATCTAATTAATGATGTTTACACGGAAAAGTGATTTTAATATTTTCATTTTCAAAAAAATCTTCAAATGTATTTTCAAAAGGATTTGTAGATTCTGCATATTTTGAAAAACATACTTCTAAGTCGTGAAATATTAAATATAAATTATGTTTTGGATGTGTTAAAAATCACCGGGTTTTTAAATTAACTAAATCAGCGGCTTGATTAGTAGATTCACCATAATCAGTTTTTAAACTAGGTATTTATGCAAATATAACATTTTATACTTCTCATTAACTTCTTTGTTATGTATAAATAAAACATATTTAACAGCAATTTAATATAAATTTAGTTTATCATAGTAACTAATTTTACCATGCTAAAAAAAAAACTACACATTCAAAAACTGTTGATTGTGTTACTTTAGAATAATCATGGTCTTTAAAAACATCGTCCAATTTTACCATTGACCGTCTTCAACAATTTCATTATATTTATAATATTTGATGATATGTTTTAATACAACAAGTCATGTTTCTTAATTAATTTAAAATAAATAATATAAAAAAAAAAAATTATTTATGATCTTGTGTATTACTATTATAATTTATAAAGTATAAACAAACATAGGTTGATCTTTTCCTATTGCTTATGCTATAAATATAAAATTCCTATAAATAACGATTATTAAAAATCATAACATATACGAGTATATGCCACAACTAGATGGCGTTGCAAGGCAGTCAGATTTTAATCGCACTTTCACGGGACAGCAAATTTATCTCGTTGTGTAACCAGTGTATCTTTAATCGTGGTTAACTCAAAGCATGAACTAAGACTAAGATAGACAGGACTGGAAACGGTCTGATGGGCGGGTTAGTGGGGTACGGTCAGTAAAAATTACGGAGCTCCTTTAAGCAGATCTATGGCCATCTGTGAGATTAGATGAATACTACTACTCTCTACATCACGATTAAAGATACACTGGTTACACAACGAGATAAATTTAAGATAGAGACTTGAAAATTTTTTTGGGTATTCACACAGCTATTATATGTATGTGGTAAAACCGTTACGTTCATTTTTCTACAAAATATTGGACATTGAATATTTCGTAAAATTCACGTTTTCACGTATATAATGTTTGATAAAATTGGCAATTTTTGGTATTAGGGTCTGAAAATTTTACTGAAGTATACATACATATTACTTAACATCATACTAAAATATTAGAAAAATCCCTAATCTCAATTTTTTTATAGCTGTTTTAAGTTGATATTTTTAGTTCAAACGAAAATTGTAATCTGACTGAACTTCGCTCAGAATCGTTTTTTCGAATGCAATGGTTTATCATTGCATTCAAATTCTAATTAAAATTAAACACTACCTATGATTCGCACACCTGTATCCTATGCGGCAAGAGTATCAGTTCTTTTTTACTCCATCGTGTACTCTTATTATTATAAAATACATTTTTGAATGTGTTTAAAGCTAAGATCAATGTAATGTTGTAATATAATAAAAATTATAAAATATATTATATAGAAATACCTAAGTGGTAAGTACTGGTTTGTTATCGCCCCGCCACGAGAACGAAAAAATTTATCGTCCCGCCAATTACAAACCATATCAAACACATTATTTTATTTATACCTACGACAATTGAGTCTGGCTTTTCGGTTCTGGTATATTAGACCTATTAGTTATATCTTATATATATTATATAAATATATGTAATTTGTAATTTTATTAAATAATATACGTATAAGGAGACATTTAATAAAAATAGTTTCTAATAAAATATGATTTACAAAAATTATCCAGTATTCAAAATATCTAATTAAAATACAATCATTGTAGATTGTAGTTATAATTATTTACAAGTTTTATTAATTAATGTATTTAAATTTAAACTGATAAATGATAATTAATAAAATGTTGGCCGGTTAAGTAAAAAAAGGCCGGTTTATTTGTTATGCTGCATCTGCGGTTGGAGCCTGCGCACGCCTATGGCTATAATGATAAAGGACTTATCTTGTTTTATTTGTTTGGTTCAAAAATCAGATAAGTCCGGACTTGTCTGGTTTTTGCCCCAAATGTGGTCGCTCTGAGTATATATGATACATTCACAGAGGTAGATCTACTCTGTGATACATCTACCTATTAAAATATGTTAAAAGTACCTACCCAATATAAATATAATATTATGTATATTATATTTTATGTTTAAACTTTTAAAGGTTCAAAAATAAAAGTAAATAAACATTTATATTACATAACCACATTAGTTTTGATTTAAAATTTTTGTATACCTAGATATTGATTTTTCAGAGTAAAAATATTAAATAAAACTATGATATTATAATTTATAATATAATGGTTAATGTATTGCATTAATAGGATAATTCAATATCACACAATTTTTTTTTTTTTTTATCAAAATAACATTAAAATACAAGCCCAATTGTATAAAATTTACAGAAAGAAGAAAGTAATATGTTTATTTTCATATTGACATTGACCATGTCCATCATTTTAGTTATAGTTGAAATAACAGCAGGATGCATGTCTAAAACTTTCCAAATGATAATTTACTTATTAATAAAATTGTATACTTAAGTAGTATAAAGTATATTTACTTATTTTGTTTATTTATTTATTTATTTTTTTTTTTTACTGAATTTGGTGTAAAAATAAGATAAGTCCATGACAATATGATGTTTATACGAGTTTTAATGAAAAAGGAGTGAAAGAAAAATCACTTAAATAACGTATTTAAATAAATTAATATTTGAACATTAAAATATAATAGACATTTTTAAATATATACAATTTTAGGTATAAAAACCGTATTTTTCCTTCCTCGTGTAAAATTTCTAAAATTTGACTTATCTGGTTGTTCCATCAAACCCTTCAATTTAAAAATTTAATAGAAATGCATCCATAATTATTAATTATTTCAATTATAATATTCTGAATATCAATCTCATTATTATTTATTTATTTTTTTATATATATTATATGATTAAGTTTCATACAGTATCGTTATTTTGAACATGATTATTTATCTTTGCTTTGAATGAACACTTATTTATCTAATATTATTAAATTATTTGATCATTTATATGTATAAATTATTTATTTGTATTGTAACGTAGTTATCATCCATATTTAAAAAAATTGTATGCTTATTAGAACACAAAATAAAGCAATAAGTACCAATAGTAATAATAGTAATAATAGTAATAATAGTAATAATAGTAATACTAGTCATATTTTATTTGATTGGTGATTTTACGAATTCTGCGTAATTTTTCAATAATTTTATGGACATTTTTTACTTAATTTAACATACAAGTTATAAGGACAAAAATACATAAAACCATTTTTATACTAAAATAGTACGTTTAATTTAAAAAAATGTAAATAACCCATATTCATTAATTATGTAATTATAAAAAATGTATACATAAAATGCAAAAAATTATAATACCAACACCAAAAAAAAAAAAAAAAAAAAGTTTATATAAAAACTTAACTTACAAAATCTATTTGTACATTTAAAATTGAAGTCTTTTATCAAAAATAGCTTAATAAAAATTATCAAAATTAAATATTAATACATTGTGATTTAAAATAATTTACAAAAAATACAATAACTCATCCAATGCAGGATTAGTAGGTGATTTAAGTGTCTTTGCGTGTAAAAATGCCAATTTATGTGCAAGTAGACACAAAGATGGAACTTGAACAGTACCCTTAAAAGAAAATAATTAATTAAACATTAAAAATAATTTTAACAATATAATATTGCATTTTAATTTTGCAGTTTTACTGTTTGTTAAAAAATAATACTAACCGACCAATTATAATACATGTGGCATAATTTATAAGTTAATTTTTGCATTCTGTCTGGCGACCATTTAGTAAGATTATCCGAAATTATACTGTAATGTGTTGGGGTCACTGTACCTTGTCTTACACATTGACTAATCAAGTAAAAGTCATACCTATAATAGATTTATAATTATAATAAAATTATTAAATACATTTAATTATAAAAATAAAATTTCATGGCAAAATAAAGTATAATTTGTATTTAATATAGCGTTGAGTATCTGTCACAACAAAATTTAAATTAACTATTTATCAATTTTTTGAAATAAAATTCAAACAAATTTTTTCAAAAATTATAAAATAATATTACATTAGGCAATTTATTTTTGTACAATGTACAAAGTATAGTAAATTATATTTATTTAATATTTTAATAGGGATGCATACATTCTGTATTATATGAGAACGTCCTATAATTCATAACAGTGTTCCAATGTCCCAGTAACTGATGAAATATAGTAAAAATATCCTTTATTTTGAAATTCTTGTCCCATATATCCCATAAAAGTTTAATACGTCATTGTTTTATACAATATACTTATTTAATTTTACATAACTTTCAAATGTCACAACTAAAACATTTTTTAACCACTAATTCAATGGTTTTCAACCTTTTTGATTGGCGACCCACTTTTTTTAATATAAATTTTTCAGTACCCATGTCAATTATGAAGTAATGTTGAATATATTACATTATATAAATTTTATATATTATAATATAATATAAAATATTTTTTCTTCATATTTTTAAGTTTTAACTTTAAACTGTAAAAATAATATAAAGAGAAGATCTATTTGTGACCCAATTTAAAATCTCAGGCGACCCAAAATTGGGTCGGGACTCACTGGTTGAAGATCACTGCACTAATTGACTAATGTCAATAATAAAATGATCCATAATTATATTTCAATAATTTACTAAATAAAATATTTGTTATATTAAAATTTAAAAAATCCAAATAAGTAGGTTTCTAATTATAATATAAATAATATTGTATAAGTTAAATTTGTATGTTCCATAATGTATAATATTTGTCCAGTATTGGTTATTTTGAAATCTGGCATTTCTAAATTTTAATAATAGTTTCAAAATTGTTTTCTAAATAAAACTAAATAGATAGGTTAGATTATAAGCAACAAATTTGTTTTTAACATCATTAGCGCATACCACCCTTAATTTTTCATCTTTTTCACAAGTTAAATATGATCGAAAATTTATATTATAATTAAAACAATAAAAAATTACAAATATTTTAGTCTACATTATTCTAATATAGAATGTAATCAGTAATTTGACAAATTATTATTCCCAGCAATAATCCACATTATAATACAACGAATGAACGAAGTATATTTACAACTATTATGAGGTGAAACAGTGTTTAGATAAGGTAAGTGGAGATTTGGAAACAAACATGGAGCATAATACAAAGTTGCTGACATACCTATCTATTTTGTCACGTTTAATACTTACATCGTTGGATCTGTAACAACACTATCTATAACTGTACCAGGAGGTGGATTAACAATTTCTTTATTATTATTTGCGAAAAAACGTGTATTGATGCGTTTTTTAACTATAATAAATGCAAGTTCTTCCTTTCCATTATAGAATTGGTTTAAGGTTTCCTATCAAATAAAAATAATTTAAACAAGTTTTTTTAACAATATAATATTTTGATAATATATCATTTTTAAATTTGCCTTAACAGTAGATACTGACCTTTATCATCTCGACTTCAACTTTATGTACATATGATAATTGTCCATCACCAACACCATCTCTATATACAATAATTTTTTCGGGAAGTGCTCCATTTTTATGTCTATATTTATTTAATGCCTCTAAAATTAAATAAATCAAATAATGTATAACAAAATAAAGGTAAAATGGTAAAACATAATTTAAATGTATTACATATACAAGGTCATAGATTAAAAAAACCTTGAAAAATTATCAATTAAATGAGCATTAATTCCAGAAATATAAATTAAATTTTTGATTTTGGTGTTGTTATTGATATAATGATTATGATTATGATTATTATTATGATTATTATTATTTAGTTATTTAGTAATTTATGTGAACTCTTAATTTTTATAATTTTACATAGAATTAGATTGAATATAAAAATATAGGAAAATAATGATTGGGAGTAAAAAAGATTAAAGTTTCTGTTCCGCCCCGAAAAATGTAATATTCTTAAAATTAAAACACAATTAACCTGAAGAAAAAGAATGGGTACAGGTATGGAAAACATAATGGTGATGGTATAGACGAATGTTATATTATAATAAAGATTTGAATGCAATAAGAAATCAAAATATTCAAAAAAAATATTTCTGCGCAAAGTTTTGTTAGTAGGTACCAGTTACTTTGTTGATTAAAATGTTGACATATTTATTAAAATGTAATCTTATTTTAATTTAAAAATTTAAGTAGCCATCCAATATTGTATTAGTCATGTATATACTTTGTATCTAGGTAATAACTAATAAGAATCTGTAAAAATATTAAATATCTTATTTTTTCAATGTCACTAAAAATTTTAATTATAAAAAAAACTAGGACCTATGATTTACCATATTATTTAGAACTAATTCATAGACTAAACATGTAGTTATACTACTATTAAATATTTGCCCATAAAACCTAAAATTGTTAATTGTATCAAACATTATAGAGAAAAAAAGGTAAATTTTAAATTTTTTTAAAGATTATTAGGTATATTATAAATTATTAAATTATTTCGATTATAGATTGAAAATTAATGTAACAATTATTCTAAAATTTTAAAACACACGTTATATATCTATATTAACATTCAATAAAATTTTCAAGCCCCTAAGTTAAATATTTCTTGAATTAACTTAAAAAAGAAGAGCTGATACTGCTGTGGAAGGGATACACGTGTAAAGAGGATAGTGTTAAATTTTAATTAAAATTTGAATGCAATGATAAAACATTACATTCAATAAACGATTCTGAGCAAAGTTCAGTCAGATAATTATATGTATTGATTAAAATTTTTACATTCATACAGTAGCTACATTTAATACAAATGCCCATAAATAATATGCCTAAATGAGTCATCTAAATACCCAAATCTGACAATACTTTGCTTAGAATCGTTTTTCCTAATTTAATGATAAATTATTGCATTCGAATTTTAATCAAAATTCAACACCATCTTTAGAGTTGTATCACTTCCACAGCAGTATCATTTCTACGTTTTATATTTTAAATGATTAGTGACTACAGAAAAAAAATCTTAAATGTAATATCCACAATTATTTGGAACTGGGTTAATAATTAATATGTATTTGAGCTCCAATAAAATTTTCATATATTTATTTTATATTTTATATATTATATATTTTGTAGAAATATTAATGTAACAGTTGTAAATTCAAAATTGCCAGAGTTATCATAAAATATTGAAATCAAATTCATCAAAATTTTAGTTTTCGTAAAAAATGCCATATTTCATCATTTTTAGGTAGTTTTTTCTATCGCGTAGGGTCAAATTTTGAAAAATTCGAAAATGACCTAAATAAAGTACCAACTACATTCACTTTCAAACCGGAAATATATACTATTCGAAAAAAATAATTACATACGTAAAAAAAAGAAATGATACAAATCATGTAAAACCAATACATTTTTTATTTCACTCAGAATCTTTTGAATGAAGACACAATCCAATTCATTCTAGGTTCACTGAGAATATAAAAATATAATGTAACATTAAATATTCTTTTAAGTGATTCAATTTTATAGTTTTTATTTTGATGGAAATTCTTTTATGGTTTAATATTACTAACTTGACATATTTATAGAAAAATAATTTGATAGTTCTTCCGTATCTCTATGAGGTTGGGCGCAACTAAAATAACTTGTATGATCATGATTCATGGTTGCGATAAATGCTCCATAAGACACAAGTTTATTTTGGATGTCATGACAAACATCAAATCCTACAATCATAAGCCCCTAAAAAATTACATCAAAAATTTGTTACATGTTCAAAGCTTAATATTAAATATTAAACGGCAATAAAAATAAATACTTTAACAGGAATTTTGACAAGCCACGGAGCCCCTCCAAGTTTACAATTTATTTGTATAACAATTTTTGTGCACATTGACATATTATTTTTTTTGACATTTTTTAGTGTTACTACTTGTGAAGGAACTAAAAATTATTTTCAATATTTAAAAAAAATGAAATTAATACACAAAATATATGTAGGTAATAATATAATTATAAATACATTATTGTGGTACATTATTCAAAATACAAAAAAAAAAAAAAAAAAAAAAATAAATAAATAAAAGAAAATCAATGAATAATAATATATCACAATAAAATATGCAATATCATTAAATTTACTTAATTATTACCTGCTCTATCAATGCATAGTTTGCGTTTTATTGAACTATATATATCAGCTCGATTTGTTGCAACCACACATAAAATAAACGATGGATTAGCATAATTTATTACTTCTTCTAATTTTGATGAATATGAACCTATACTTCCATCATTAATTTGAAAACTAAAAAAAAAAAAACATTATCATACATGAGTTGATAATATTTAGTTATAGTTATGATTAAATTAAACTGCATAAATATCGTTTTGGATAACAGTTAAATAATAAACTTTAATGATAATTTAATAATTTTAGATTCTGAGCGAAGGGAAAAATTTATCGGTTTACAATGATGTGTTTTTTTTTTTTTTTTTTTATTCTTATGTCTGAAGACACTTTTACTACTCGAAATAATGCTCCGATTTTCACGAATAGCATATTATGTATCCGGCTGGAAAGTGGATATAGTTGGTACTTTATTTAGGTCATTTTTCGGAACTCTCAAAATTGACCCTATGCGATAGAAAAAAGGCGAAATAACGAAATTTTTCACGAAACCTGCAATTTCGAAGAATTCGATTTCAATATTTCACGATTACTCAAGCAGTTTTGATGTTAGAGACTCGAAAGTTTTATTGGGTATTTACATAGGTCTATATGTGATAAAATTTTGAAACCATTACCTTAATTTTTCTACAAAATATAAAACTTTGAATATTACGTAAAATTCTCGTTTTTATGTACATAATGTTTGATGAAATTGGCAATTTTGGACATTAAGATCTGAAAATTTTACTGAAGGATACTTACATATTACATGATATCAAAACATTAGAAAAATACCAAGTCTCAATTTTTTTTTTTATAACTGTTTAAAGTTGATGTTTTTAGTTTAAACGAAAATCTAGTATTCTTTTTATTATATCAAAATCTCAAGAATCAATTTTTTTTTATATGTGTTTAAAGTTGAAATTTCAGTAAAATCAATATTTAAAGTATGTATATGGATTTTTCTTATTATATTACAATATTTTACAATAATATTAAATAAAATTGACAAAAATTTTTTTAAATTTTTATTGAAGCTTAAATATATTTTACTTAACTCAGTTCCAATAATTGTGAATTATTACATTTACATTTTTTTTTTTTTTTTTTTTTTATAGCTGTTTAAAGTATAAAAAGGAAGAGCTGATACTCCTGCCGCAGGGATTCAGGTGTGAAAATCATAGTGTTTAATTTTAATTAGAATTTGAATTCAATGATAAACCATTGCATTCGAAACTACATTTGTAATTAAAAAATTATAGTGTGGAAATGTACTATATGTGTGATAAAATTTTGCATTTTAAATATTTAATAAAAAAAAAATGTCAAAATTTTAATCAATACCTACATTATCTGATTGAACTTCGCTCAGAATAGTTTTTTCTAATGTAATGGTTTATCATTGAATTTAAATTCTAATTAAAATTAAACACTATGATTTGCATACCTGTATCCCTATAGCAGAAGTATCAGCTCTTTTTACATTTACTTTTAATATTAATTTTAATTAAATTTATTTATTTTAATTATCTATTTAATAAATTTAGGAATTATCTAAGAAATATGTATCTAATCTATAAATCTATTGAAGATGGTCTTTCAGAAATAAAATTCCATATAAGTATCATTTGAGTCTGATTATAAATACTGGCATATGGTGACATAGTGGTAAGTATATAGTATATTGTTAGCAATAAATATAGTAACATAAATTATAGTATAGATAGAAATCAATCTATGAAAATTAAAATAGTAATACTAGTAATTTAATAGGCGACAGTATTAATTAATTAATTAGGTAGTGCTACTAAATATTTAGCATGCAATTAGTATACATTTTGAAAACAAATTTGTTTTTCTTAAACATAATTGTTAGGTAACTAGTCATATATAACTAATAAAACAAATTTCAGTATTTTTTCTTTGTAAATTTATATTTTATTCCAAATATTGGTTACTCCCTATTTATCTAGCTGGTGTGGATTTATATAAAAAATTGAGATTAGTTAAATATGTGGAGTGTTAATGACAGTATCAAGGATTATATTGAAGAGTGCCATATATGCACAATTCAATTATTTTTTATTATATTGGACTTTTCCTTTATTTGAGCTTCATTTAATAAGATGTAGGTCTATCATTTTTGGTTATATTAATATTTTTATTAAAAATACTTACATCTCTGGTCGAGGTAAATTAAAACATAAACCTTTAGACACTGTTTTTAAAGTAGATAAAAATGAATTAACTTCATTTAAGCAAAAGGCAGGTGTAACAACAACCCAGCGTTTCATTTCTGCACAAGCATATAAAGGAAATGATCTGAGATGTCTTGTCCAGTCAGCGTTTGAACCACTAATAAAATTGGATGTATGACTAGTAATGGTTTCTTGATTTAAAATCCGACCAGGTATTTCGACTAAACTATTACTTAAAGTCAAGTTCCAACGAGTAAGTTCTTCCATAGACTGAAATACGATAAATAAATAATAGGAAAATATTTTAATATTAAAAATATTTACCTTTTCAGTAGAATTAAGACGTCCTATAAATTTATTCAATTTATCAATCCGCTGTGAAGGAGATACTCGTGTATATACTGATAAGTCTGACATTAGATTAAAATTACTCCTAAATTGAATAAATAATTTATATTTATAAAATAATATAATATATGCATATAAACTTAATTAGAAATTAATATTAAAAGAAAAAAATATAATTTTTACTTTAGTAGTTATAAATTATGTATTAATTTTTTTATAAATACACAATAGTATTAGTTCTTAAAAAATATAATTATATACAGATGTTTTAATACAGAGAAGAAATCAAAAACTTTAAATAAATAAATAAATTTTAAAATGAATATAATTTGTATTATTATTTAATATTATATAAATATTTATTTATGTTCTTAACTTTTCATATTAAATGTATAATACATATAAGTATGTATTGTATGTATATTACAATTAATCTCAAAACAACTTTATTTTTATTCTATATTCCTAGCTTTATAAACTACCATATTTATTATATTATAATTAATTTTATTAAAAAGGACTTAAATATTCTTAAAAATAAAAATAATATAATTTAAAAAATATTATTAATAAAAAGTAATATAATAGTACTTTGTTCTTTTATAGAAAATTAAATAGTCAAAAATAATTATATTGGTACCAGGGCTAAATAATTTAAATTTATTTATACTTGGTATTTTCTATATACAAGTTGTGGCATGGGAAATTATCAAAAATGAAAATCAGTTTCTTTAAATTACTAATTTAATTCATTTTATGGCAATCTTTAATTAGTTTCTTAGAAATCAGTTTATCTATTTAGCTATATAAAAAAAAATAATAAATAAAATTAAAAATGAATTATATATTATAATATAATATGTATAACATCAAAATTTGACTGTGTAAACAGAATGAACCGTGTAATGTTCTATTGCTCTATTTGAATTTCCGATTATACATTTATTTATCCAATTCAATATTATATTGTTAAACAAAATAAATTTTTAGTTTGCAGAATTAAGTTAAATTATCATTATTTTAAATTAAAAAATAGAACTTTAATAATTTAAATTTGTATCTTTCAGTTCCAATCAATATGCAACCGGGGAAGGGGCTAGCCCCTTTCCTGAAAAATTATAATAAATATAACAGTCTAATTATTATTTAAATATTTAATATTTTAATCCAATATAATATTTTACTTCAATATTGCAACAATAATATTAATAGTAGCTACAGGTAGTATTCTCAGAATAAGAACGCACCGGGTAGCAGACTACTATCGGTCCGAGTTAATACATCTATCCCTCCACTAATATTGCCGCATGTATATTTACATAGTTACGCCTACAATATCAGGCGATGATTAATATCTAATCACAAAACGTCCAACGCTCGCTGGCGATCATTTCGATGCGCCTGGGTGGTGCGTTCTTATTCTGAAAGCAGTAGAGTACCTAATATTTAGTCATGATATTAAATTATAAATAGTATTTAATATTTATTATTTTAACATGATGAAGATGAAGAAGTACACCCTTAAGAAATAGATGAAGCCTTTTTCTATTATAATTTGACATAAGTAAATATTACTAATAATATTACACAAATTTATACTGTATAATACCTATGTTTATTGAAAAATAGGCAGATACCCATAATAAAAGAAGGTAGGTAAGTACATATTATATTATATTCAATGCTATTGCCATTTGCTATTATATTAGCATTTATAAATAAACATTATATAAACTAGTATAAACAAAGATTTATTTTTTTTAAGGAATATTAAGGTCATTATAACATATTATATATTTTACATTATTTGATAATTTATCTATATTGTTAAAATATTGGAATCTATTTATGGGTAATCATTTCCCAATTATTTGATGTTATTGTTTGATGTTAAACTAACATTTAGTACTTAATAAAATGGCAAGAGTCAAAAAGACGTATTAATCTAAGATTATGAAATTTGTACGGCAAATATATTTTTTTTTTTAATAAATTGCATTAATTAAATTTGTTTTTCATTAACCTAACCTACCCCCCACCAAAAAAAATCCTAGTTGCGCCACTGGTTTCAATAAGTTTATATTATAATTACCGCATGGCATCTGTCATTCCAGTTAATGTACAAAATTGAGGAACAAGGTATATTAAATCCTCTGTATCAGAATTTGTTGTATATACTTTTTTCTTTTTAGAAATCAGCATTGGCTGTACGCAGTCAATTTGAAGATTCCATCTCTAAAAATAATTTTTAATAGAGTTAGTGAAAAAATGAATAAATAATGTTATAAATATTATTATTAAGTAAGAACATATAAAACTAAATAATAAATGATAACATTCATACATACTTCTTTATAATACTGCACATATGTTATTTTAGATCCATCTTTTTTAGTAAAAGTTGAATTAACATTGGAAATATCATCAACATCATCAATTTTATATGTTTTGTTATTATATTTCGTTAATACGATTGATCCTATAACACCAGCTTTAAAGTTCATCTAAAAATATTATATTAAAATTTCAATAGTTTTACTAATTTATTTAAAGACTTAAGTTTCTGCTTATTTAATATTTATACAAATAAAGAGTAATGAAGCTGCTTATTTATAAAGAAAATAACATAACTGATGATTTGTGATACCCACACCTACTTAATAAAAAATAATTTCAAATTAAATTGTTATATTTAATACAAAATTTAAAAAAAAATTTAAAATAAATATGTTTAGAATATTTCATTTATAATATTCACCAATATAATAAAATTAAAAAAAAAAAAAAATTATTTACCATATAATCACTTCCTTGATGTCTGTTACTAATACATTGTTGTAGATAATCTAAAACAGTTTCCTCACGCATAATCTTGGTAGAAATTTCTGCTCGTAACATAAGGCCACTATCAAACATGCCTATAGTAGTTTCATAACCAGGCCACAATTTTAGCTTGTATTTTGGAATGTTTATCTAAAATAAAGAATGACAATTATATATATAATACAAATTTTTAAAAATTTTTAATTATATATATGAAGCTAGACAAATTTATATTATCAATTATTTATTAAACCATCATTAAGTATTTATATTACCTATAATATTAATAATTTTTGTTAATGATTGATGATTTTCTAAATAACAATAATAATAATAATAAAAATAAAATTTACTTCATCTTGTGGATCATAATAATTTCTTCCTACAAGTTGTAAATTCAAATGTCTTAAACAATTACGCAATATAATATTGAAAACTTGAATGTATGTATAATCATTAGGTTGAAGTAAAGAAGTGAAGAATATTGTTATGGTTACAATTTGATCATCAATTTCCCGCTTTGAAGTCAATTCAAATCTCTAAAATAATTATATATTTTAATTATATATATCATATGATTAGATTTTAACATAACTATAAAGTAAAAAGTAAATAGGTTTTGTTTAAGGGGATTGGTGGTGGTCCGTTTTTAAGGAGTTGTGTATAGGAATTTTATACGTGCTGTAATGTATATATGAGCTGTGTAAGTATATGTGTAGTAAATTAATATTGGTGTGTGTGTCTCACCCATACCTCTACATACGCATTAATAGTTCTCACACGCGCATGCTCAAGTCAAAGTTTTTGATGACATTTTTATTTCGTGCCTTTAACGACCAAAAAGCCTGACAAAATTACACATACCTACTTAGAATACTTTGATTTAAATTCTGAAAACATATTATAATTATTTATAAGATCTAAAATTTTTATAATTTTAAAGATTTTCATTGTTAATTTTTTATAAGTTTATAGCAAAAGTCAAAATTTCATTTCCAACATTTAGTAGTAAAATACTATATGAATTTAAATTTTTTTTCAGAATTAATTTCTGAATATTCCAAGTATTAACAATTTTGTCAGGTTTTTTGGTCTAAATCGAAGAAAACACAGGCCACCACCAATCTCCTTAATATTGTATAATGAGTCTTTTCTTATTCTAAATAAAATACATTATTATAAAAGATTTACATCAGATTGATATTTTTGGTTACAAAATAAGACTGTCCCATCAAATATGTAAGACCCTAAAGTCTGCTTATGTACTTGTAATAGTCCCCTTTTAATACTAATTCTATCTTCTTCTGGGCTAAAATTTACTCTGTATTGATAGAGTTGCCAATTTGTATAGCTTGTAATAGGAAAATAATTTGTTATCAATTTTATGTTCTCTCCTGTTATCCCTGTATAAAATAAATAATTAATTTTTATATTAATTTATATAAAATAGGTATATATTTTTAAATATTCAAACCAATCAATCTTTTAATATTTATTAAACATACAATATTACTATTAATAATTTGTTTTACAGTAGGTATACTAAAAATGAAAACATTTAATATAAATATAATTATAAATTTTAATAATACATAATGCAGTTATTTATTTAATATCTATCTCTGACATCTTAAAAATATACACAAATTATTAATTTATATAATAATATTGTATAATTATTTTACTTATATAAATCATATGTAACACAAAAAAAATTTAAATAAATATTAATCTAAAAAAAAAAAAAAAAAGACGAGCTGATACTCCTGCCGCACAGGATACAGGTGTGCGAATCATAGCGTTTAATTTTAATTATAATTTGAAAGCAATGATAAACCATTGCATTCGAAAAAACGATTCTGAGCGAAGTTCAGTCAGATTATAATTTTCGTTTGAACTAAAAATATCAACTTAAAACAGCTATAAAAAAAAATTGACATTAGGGATTTTTCTAATATTTTATTATGATGTTAAGTAATATGTAAGTATACTTCAGTAAAATTTTCAGACCTAAATACCAAAAATTGCCAATTTTATCAAATATTATATACGTAAAAACGAGAATTTTACGAAATATTCAAAGTCCAATATTGTGTAGAAAAATTAACATAACGATTCCAAAATTTTACCACATATATATATATAATAGCTATGTGAATCCCCCAAAAAAATTTCAAGTCTCTTACTTAAAAATTGCTTGAGTTATAGTGAAATATTATTATTATTATTATATTAATATTATTATACAATTTCTTTAAATAATAAGATATCTCCTAAACACAAGAAAAGGATGTCCTTTTTTTAATTAATAAATAATTTCATTTTTCGATCTTACCTTGTTTTCCAATACTGGTTAAAGATGTCTCTGGCCTGGGTGCTCTAAAATATTCCATATCTAATTTTTGACGTCCACGAATTGTACCTTGACCATGTTGAGGTGGTAAATCTTAAAATTAAAATTAAAAATTAGTATGGGTATTTACAAATTGTAATTAATGCATTATGAAATAAAAAAAACTTTAACATACTATTTTATTTTATTTAATAAAAACTTTTTGTTTCAACTGTTTTACGTATCTACTTAATTTGTAATAGAATAATTATGTTAATATAATTTAAAATATAATATTATTGTAAAAACTGTTGTACAAATAATTTAAATAAATAAATAAAATAATAATAAAAATTTATATAATAGCTATATAATAGCTTTATATTAATAGCTATCATTGTAAATTTGTAATACACTAATTCCTCAATTACAATCAATATCATTAGCTATCAAGCGCTACTAATAACCTACTAATACTATATAAATATAAATGTAGATTTTGTTTTTATTATAGTATAGTCTATTATATATTATATTCTGCATATTTCTATGATTATTTTTTGAATGTATAATAGCATTCCAATACATCAAATTATCACCAAAGCTTATCGCCTACCATTCTTAAAAATACATTGAATCATCTGCCTTTTAAATGAATGAAATCTTTGAACATCACTAATCATATATTATATGAACTAACCAAAGACATAATATCAATAAAACAATTGGGAGTGTAAATTTAGAAACGGGACATGTCAAACACTCTGAGCTCCCTTAATTTCTTCAAAATATTTGATAACTATATTTATAAATTTTTTAATAAAAAATTATAAAATATTCACAAGTGTTCAATATTATTTAAAATATTTATAAACAAATTATATCTAACATAATAAATATAAATAAATTTTATCTATACGTATACCTATAGACATTTTGCTTTCAATTTGTGGTACTAATTCTTCAACCTTTAAAATTAAAATAAATCAATACATATTTTAAAATTATTTTAAATTAAAAAATGTGTTTTTTTTTTTTACAGTTTGTACAAGCTCTGAACGATTTCTGTCTGTCCTAGAAATTTGTGGCTGTGGCATTTGAGGTCTGGAAATTTGTGGTCGTGGCATTTCAGGTCGTGGCATTTCAGGTCTAGAAAATTGTTGTCTAGATTCTATTGAAAATTGATTGGGTAGACGTGGTGTTCTTGATCTCTCTAATTGAGGTCTTTGAGTCAGACGTGCTCTACCTCTAGGTCTTGTGTTATACTGATCCATAATTTAAGGATATATTAACTAGGATCACAATTAAAATTTATATTAATTAAAAATGAATATATCATGATATAATTTCTAATTTAGAATAATGTAATATATACCTATCAATAAACAATTTTACTAAATAATGATAATCAATTACATAATATATTATATAGTATTAATAATATTAAAATTAATGAAAAATTAAATTACCAATATTTACATTTTAAATATCGAGCACCTATCTACCTATCTATTTTTATATTTTTATATACTCTTTTTATTATCAATAGACTATAAATTTAAATAATATTATACAAATTTATGTAAATGTAAAATATTATAATATATACTAAAAATTATTACACAAAGAACGATTAATTAAGTCATATATTAGACAGTAAGTACCTATACAAATAGATAATATAAATTATTCTATTTTAATATTTTTTACTGTAGAATAAAAAGTTTGACAAATAATATTTTTTTTAATTCTTTAATAAATTATAAAGTACATTTATAATAAATTCAATTGGTTTTGTTCAATAAAAAAAAAAAATATATAAAAACTGACATATTTAACAATATTGTAATACTAATATTATGCACTATTTATCATCATTGATAATTTACTAACCGTATTAATTAATATGGTAGCCGGTCAATATACATTGACAGAAACTGAACATATCAAATAATAATACTAGGTATTGGTATTATTAAATATTAAAAAAATTAATTATATCATTTACCTATTAATATTATAATAATAAAAAGAATATTAGAAGACATTGACAACCCAATATATTATTTATGTACAATTATTTTTATAAAAATTAAACACAAATCTCAGCAGTTAACTTATAAGGTTTTTTTTTACTTATATACGTTAATTTAGAATTTTTTGTAGTAATTTAAAATTTAATATTCTGATCTTTTTATAATATAATATATTAATTAAGAAAATATGTTTCATCCAACATCGTTTAGATATGAGATGATTAAAAATGACGGAAACAAAATAATATTATTATAAGATGTGATGCCAAATCAATAACAGATATAAATGTGTGGGTTGCTGAATTTGGTAAACTCAATAATTTGTATTGTAATTTTAGGTCAAGTACAGATTACAGACTGACTAATAAAAATAAATTTATTTGAATTATTACCTACCTTATATTTGTGTTCATTATTTATAAATAAATACTACAGTTCCTATTACATTACCAAATGTATCCAATTATATGATTTTCTTATTAACAATATTTAATATTAACATCAAATCCATTTATTGTTCAATAATACATATACATATATAATGAAATATAGTAATAAAGTATGTGCATATTGCATTTCACAATTATAATTATTTTATTATTAGTAATTTACTAATTTCAAATATTTAACAGTTAAAAATACTATTATCAATATCTCAATGTTATCAGTTATCAATGACGTAATACATCCAATGGGGGCTCGTTATTTCCATAGACCTTATACTAATAGACGAGCCTTGCATATAATATAGCTGTATTAATGAGCGGTCAAAGATAGAGGGCGCTTCTCATGTGTGACTTTTGGTTTTTACAATAAAAAATATTAAAATTATTGTATCAATCGTGGTTATTCCGATTATACAATATTAAAATTATTGTATCAATCGTGGTTATAACTTGTATGTTTATGTTAGAATTATTATATTATCTTCTAATTGTTATTAGTTTATTTAACGAATATTAATAAATTACTGTTAATGATTATTAATACCTATTTAATAAGTACTACCTCAAAATTTGCAATTGCATATTTCAGAATGTTTTGTACAATAATTTTATTATTGTAAAAACCACAAGTCACACAAGAGAAGCGCCCTCTATCTTTGACCGCTACGATTCATTAGACGGCAAGTCTATTAGTATAAGGTCTATGGTTATTTCATATAGGTCTAAAATATATATTGTTGTTTGATGTTACACGAATATAATGTTACGAATTTACGATTATGATTATACGGCGTAAAATACAATTCCAATAAATAAATATGTTGTAAAGGTCAAGGTCATTATAGTGTATAGTGGTACAAGAAAAATACATTTCAAACCACGACTGTAAAGTGAAATTTTTTATGCCCCCAAGTTTGTTTTTACCCGACATCTATTGGCCCAATACAATAAATTTAATTTTACGAGAATTAATCAACGAAAATATTTTCCATATAATAATTTTTAACAAGTATTATATAGAATGAAACGAGATAAATATTTTGATCCCAAATCCACAAAAATTTACTTTTATTCAGTAATCACGTGTTTCGACAACCATGTTGTCATCTTCAGTGCTAAGCTCGGTAGGATGACATATCGTTATCGAAACACGTGTTTACTACATAAAAATACATTTTTGCGTTCATTATAACTATATAATATGCTATATAATATGTCCATAAGAACTCTTCTTATATAAAAAAAAAAAAAAAAGAGATAAATATTATTTTTCAGCGGTCGCGTCAATTTTTATCTGACAATGTTTAAAAATATGTCTATATGTTGACATAGTGAATAATAATGATAATACTAGTATATCTAATATGCTAGTATATTATTATACGGTTAAGTAAATTTGTATAAAAAAAATATCTATAAACGTTTAGATGTCAACAAAAATTACTATAAATTTACCTACGACAGTGACCATTGCACATAATAATAATTATTATAATTATATGTCAAGTAAAAGATAAATAATTCGAATAAATAACATATATGAAATAAACATTTTTAATAACATAACGTTACCCTTTACAGTGACGAATGTCGATGCGTTTCGGTCTTCAGGAGAAATTCTGTATCTTGAGTAGGGTAGAACGGATGTCAGGACAACAAAAAACGTTAAACGTATAAAAGACGTAATCCGCTGCCGGTCGCTGGTAAAATGCGTGTTGTTGCCACTTGTTGGTCGTATAACCGCTACATGGAAGGTGAAATTTCGAATGTGGCGCGGTCAGCGGCGGCGAACGACATCAGTAGAAGCGTATTGTACCGATGGCAAATAATGGAAGGGAATACACGTAAGACCAATCAAACTATTGCAAGAACCACCCTTATGATTCATGCTGCAGTGGCGCAACACACAACCAGGATTTTTTCTAGAGGGGGTCCAACCATAGATATTGTTTTCATATTATGTCATTGGCGCAACTAGGGGGGTGCTTTGGGTCAATAGCACCCCACAAGTCAAAATAAGCACCCCTATAAAATCTGAATAAGTTGAAAAAAATATTGTTGATAAAAGCAATATACTATATACGGATCGCCGTATAGATTTAGTATTATAATAATTCAATTCATTTAACTATTTAAGACTATGGATGCGAATTAATCTGTTAATAATCTGTTCTGATGATATCGTCAGAATTCGCCAGAACAGATTTTCGTCCGAATTCGCATCCATAGTCACCGTAGCCTAAATGTAGTATTAATTCATAATTATAATTTATTATTAATTTAAAAAAAAATATATTTAACATATTTTATAATAAAGATAATAGGTATGTTTAAAAATGACTTTTATATTATATGACTAAGCATGTAAAAGGTTTTTGTTCCTATTTTCAATTATTGTGTAATAATAAGCAAATATTTTTGTTTTGTGTAAATGGGGAGGGGTATTCACGATTTGCAAAACTACCTGGAGCTTAAGCACCCCCCAAGATTTCTAGTTGCGCCTATGTATTATGTACTAAATATAAAATATTAAATAAGATAATATTCTAATAAACATTTAAAATTTAACATTATCATTAATCACATAATAATAAAATCAAATTGTATTAATTGTCATATATTAATATATATAATAATCTTAATAGTTAGTATTATATAGTCCAGAGACTGGAACCTTGATGATTTTCACGGTTCCGGTTCCGGTACCGGTTCGGTTCCTAGAAAAACTAAAATTTCGGTTACGGTTTCTTTTCGGTTTTAAAAAAAACTAAAATTTCAGTTTCGGTTCCATTAAGGTTTTTAAATTTCGGTTTCGGTTCTTTTCGGTTTTTATAAAATGAAAATTATGTTCCTGTTTAGGTTTTACATTTTTACACTTAGAAAAATTTGGTTCGATTTCGATTTCAAGCCCTGATCGTCACATGCCTAGTTATTTATAAACATATTTTATAAATACGCTTTATTTAATTATTTTCCTTATAAATATTATTTATACTATAGTGACACGTCTCATAGTCTGAACCTCTGAACTTTGTACTCTGTAGGTACTTGAATGATTATTTTTGAATTTTATTAATCCTCATATTAATAATAATGATAATATATCTACGTAGGTATTTGTTTAGCTCATAATTTTTATTATTTATTAATGAAAAATAAAATAATATAATTATTAAAAACCGAAATTAACCGTAAAAACCTTTAAAAAAATTTATCGGTTCCGGTAAAGTTAAGGTTTTTAAATTAATTTAAATTAGGGTTTCGGTGAGGTTTCGGTTCCCAATATTTAAAGGGTTCCGGTTCCAAAACCGGTTCTTTTCGTTACGGTTCCAGTCCCTGTTATATACCTACCAGTGTTGAGAAGGAATTCGTTCCAAAAGGAACGGATTCCTGGAACGAGTTCTTTTTGAAAGAACGAGAATTGGAACGGCTTCCTTTAAAAATATAGTTAGTAACGTCATTTACTGTAATAATTTTTAAATTTTACATAATATTTTATATACTCTAAGTTATAGTCATAGTATATATATATATATACATAATATATTTTACTATATTTAATATTTCATTAATATAAATTAAATAAATTTTTTGTTAAATTCTTATTTGTAATAATAATAATCAAATTTCATATTACCATACTTTAATAATATGTGTTACTCAAATTTATAATATATTTTTTGAATAATTAAACATTTATTTTATTGTATATTATATATTATTATTTCATAAAAATTATAAATGTACATTGTGTAAATATAATTTTTTACTTGTGTTAATATACTCGTATAGTATATGCACAGATAACATTAAATGTTATATATATATATATATATATAATACAATTTTGATCTAATTTATTAATAACTTGGTGTCTTGGTTAATAAAAGGAACGAAAAGTGGAATTTATTCATTTTTTAGAGGAACTGGATTTAGAACGAGTTCCTTTTTTAAATAAGGAACAGGGATCTGGAACGAGTTCATATTTTAGGAAAAAACGGGGAACAGAGCGAGATCCTTTTAAAAAGGAAATTTCCCAACACTGATATCTACTAAATACAAAATATCAAATAAGATAAATCTAATGAACATTTATTTATAAACAATAAACATTCAAACGTTTAACACAAATACTAAATATTACATAATAATAATAAAATATTTTTGTCATATTATAATGTATTGTATATATAGTATACCTATTATTATAGATCTTTCCGTTTCACAAGATGTAACCAGTGCTCGAATTGGGAAACAATTAGTAGAGGAGCTCAACCTAACAATTAAAAAACTGCGTTCCAAGTGAAAAATTGTTTAACACAAATCCGGGGGGGGGGTGCTTAACCTAACTTCAATTTACCTACAAACATATAAATTTCATATATAATCCATGTACAAGTATGTGATTGCGAATTTATTAATGTTCTCCCAATTTTATGTGGCCCTATACATTTTATATAGGTACCTTCCGCCATTTTTACAAAACAACCATTTTGATAAGTAATATCTTTATGTTACAGTCAGTGGCGCATTTAAGGGGGGCAACTGGGGCAAATGCCCCGGGCGCTAAATTTTAGGGGCGAGAAAATTATTATGGTTTACCATTACATAAAACTGAAATCTTTTCTATTTTCAATTTTGTCTGGAATATTGATATTATAATAAATTTTTATTATAAAATGAAGATTATAAACGGTTTCATACGGGCGAAAAGCGGCATGGGATTGCGATAATCGCAGATATAATTAATATAAATATAAATATTATTCTGATTTATTTATGTATGTATAACCTGTGGCGGCCATTCCATTTTATCAGGAAATAACTCAGGCAATTTTGAAGATAGAGACTTGAAAATTTTGTTAGGTATTATACGTATGTAGGTGGTAAAAGTTTGGAACCGTTACGTTAATTTTTCTACAAAATATAGGACTTTGAATATTTCATAAAATTCTCATTTTTATGTAAATAATGTTTGATAAAATTAACACAATTTTCGGCATTAAGATCAGCAAATTTTATTGAAGTATAATTACATATTACTTTACTTTATCAAAATATTAAAAAAATTCCTAGTCTCAATTTTTTTTATAGCTGTTTAAAGTTGATATTTTTAGTTTAAACGAAAATCTTAGAAACCATACAAATATTCTTCTTATTATTTATCAACACTTTTACAATAATAATTAATAGAAAAGCCAAAAAATTTTAAAATTTTTAAAGAAGTATACTGACATATATTTTAATGAATTTCCAAAAATGTAAGGACATCTCAAGACTCATTTTTTTTATAGGTGTTTAAAGTTGAAATTTCAGTAAAATTAATATTTAAAGTATTTATATGTATTCTTTCTATTATAGTTCAATATTGTATTGTAGGGGGTTTATTTATATACTATATGTGTACTTATATGGTCCATTGGCCCTATATGTGTGATAAAATTATGCGTTTTAAACATTTAATTAAAAATGTCAAAATTTTATGAATACCTACATTATCTGACTAAACTTCGCTCAGAATCGTTTATTCGAATGCAATGGTTTATCACTGCATTCAAATTCTAATTAAAATTAAACAGTATGATTTGCACACCTATATCCCTACGGAAGGAGTGGAAGGACTATCCCTTCCCTTGCTTTTTTTTAAATACCTATTTATTTGTTGAAGTATATTAATAAGTATTTTAAATAAATTTATATCTATTATTTACAAAAGTACTCAATATAAAATGATAATATTATTTATTTAAATTTTTAAATATAAATTATGAAATATTTATATAAAAATTTCTTAATGTGTGGGGGAGGGGCGCTAGTAAAATGTTGCCCCAGGGCGCTTAATGTCTAAATGCGTCACTGGTTACAGTAGGAAATAAAAATAATACTAATTATAAACATTATTTAATTATTATTAATAAATAACAAAATTCATCATTATTAATAGTGATAAAGATAATAAATAATAATAATAATAATAATAATAATAAATAGAATATTATAGAATATATTATAAATTATAATTATATAATAGAATACATATTATTATGTGATAACTGATAATATCATATTATGATGAAATATAATATATAAATAAAGTATAAAAAATGTTGATTAAAAAATATTTTAAATAGTAAAATAACAAAACGTTTTACGTAGCACCTAAAATAATATTATTGTCCAGGCCACATGGCATGTATACCTACCTAACTATTTTATACAATTATACACGGGTGGATTACAAAATATTTCGGTTTTTTCTTCGCGGGTTTATATTTTACAATATTCACAATAACATGGCTATATATGTAAATAGGCTACAGGATCAGAGACGGTCAAAATTCTTTTCGTAAATTACTGTATTATATACAAAAAAAAAAAAAAAAATATAATCAATTAATATATCTAACAATAATTAATAACGTTTATTTCTCATTTTAAGGCGATTGCGATCTGATATCGCATGAGTATAATATAGGTACTATATAGTATATATCAGGGCCTAAAATTTTAAAATTTTCGAACTACACGTCTACTCATTACATTTATAGTAAAATAGTATAATATATTATATATTTTAGATTCTGAGCGAAGCGTTTATTAAAAATATACTTTAATTTCTGAAAAAATATTTATTTTGATTATCTAACTATTAACTTGGGTTCTTTAAATAGGTACTTTAAATTTTCATGTATTATATGGTTTTCAAATAATACTATCTATTTATAATGCAAAAATGAAAAAAATTTAAAATTAAAATAAAACACAATTTAAAATTTCATACTACACATTTTATTATTCGTACTGCACTAAGAGTGTCGTAGTACACACAATTTTAGGCCCTGCATACCAATATACTAAACGTGTACAAATAAGTACTACTAAATTACTACCTAATAAATATGGAATTAAAAATCAAACACGCACACGCAACGACATCATATTTTTTCATAATATTACTCCGATCGCTCTATTTTATTTCGACGTGTTTTTTTTTTTTTTTTTATATTTATATATATATATATATATATAAGAGTCAATTTAGTAATATAATATGAAGAACACACTGTATTATAACAGTCGTAATACATTTGTAAGCCTGATCATGCCCAAACACATTATTTTATTTATCATAGGCGTATTGAAATACAAACAATTCGATGTTCGAGTGGATAATAGTATAATACTTATATAATACTTTAATACTTATCTGGAAAGGAACAGTTGTTGTTTGAAAACTGACCCGTCTTCATCCACATTTGTGGCTTATATAAAAAAAAAAAAGGCAAATTCGATTGTTCATTTATTATTGTGTCGCACATTTTATTGTACGTAGCTAACGGCAGTATGGATATAAATTATATATTATAATGTCATACTGACCTAACGGGATCGGGTAGGTATGACCAAAAACCAGACCCAAGAACAAAACATTTTGTATCTTGCGCATTTCTATGGACGACCATTTATAGGAACTATAATACAATGTTTCAAAATATCGTACCTAGGTAGAAAATGCGTATTACAATAAGTCAATAAGATAACAAAAACGTCGGTTATACTAAGGTCAATTTCGCGTCCACGACACGTTTGAAACTAACATAAGAGACTTCTTTTCGTTCCCGGAAAATAATATATCAACAAGAAATGTTTCATGTTTATAGTCACGTGGGCATATGAACATAGTATACATTGGTACGAAACTGCTGTCACCTATTGGCATTATTTAAATCACGAACCTTTATATAATTAAATAATAATAATAATAATAATAATAATAATAATAATAATAATAATAATAATAATAATAATAATAATAATAATAATAATATGTTATAAAAATAATAGAATAAAATAACTAACTTAATAAAATTACTATAAAAATATTTTTTTGTTTATTTGAAATTTGTATACAAAAACGTGGTGTGCATATAATTTTACATAATAATATTGTACAATAGGTACATGCATATTTAATTTTTCAATAGATAAAAAAATCTAAAAAGAAAATTAACGAGAAGTTTTTATGATGGGAACATCCTTATTCGTCAAGAGTTTGGTTGAAATTACATTACACTTATTTCGAGTGCTTAAAGTTACAAATAATTAATAATAATATTATTACGGCATTACGCACTAATGACTAATATATGATCCTATTAACATAATTAATTATTATAATAAACATCTTGTGATTTACTAATTTGTCATAGATAATCATAAATCATAATATATACTTAAAGATGCAACGACTTATTTTATTTTATGCGTAAATAACCATTAAAATGACACTTCATACATTTATTATTTTGATTAAAAATAACATTTTGCGCGGGAAAGAATTGCAAAGGCTAGAAACATACTCAAGACAACACATTTTTACACTGGATAATACTGACAATTTTATCTGTGCAATATCAAAGCCATTTTTTTATTTAATACTTATAATAGTTATTAAAGTTATTAATTTTTTAAAACTAGTATTTTTAGCTTTTTTTTAATTAAATAGTTAAGGAAGTATTTGTGATATTAAAAAAAAAGGGCTCTGTTGATGCACAGATAATATTGTCATAAATATTATATGCAAATTTGGAATCTTAAATAAGTCTGTAGCCTTTGTAGTTCTTTCCGCGCAAAACGGTTTTATTGTCAAAAAATTCATTATCTGTGTATATTATTTTAATGTTTAACTCTCCATACCACCCTAATTATAAGTATAACCGCTCGGAACGCGGTCCGCCAAAATCGTATCTGTCGACGTTGTGTGGTTGCCGCCGTGCGTGTAAACGTCAACGTTGTCAACGTTGTCAAATTTCATTAAAAGTAACGATCATTCAAATCTTCACGAATACTATCCTTGTGGTTCGGTGTGCCGTGTGCATGTAAGCGGAAAGGCGCGAAAAATTACCTGTGCTGACTAGCATAATAATATAATTATAATATTATTATGTGTATAACAAATTGTTCATTAGTAGGGCTGGGATTTTAATGCAATAAAAAACCTCAAAAAATGCCCTTAAAAAATGCAAAAATGACTTAAAAAACTCAAAAAATGTACTAAAAAAATGCATTAAAATTATATTTATTATAGCTTAAAAATTGGAAAAATTTTTTTAACTATATAACATTGTGTATTTTTTTAATAGTATATTGTACATTTCTGTTTTACTTCTGGTTTAAATAATTCACTCTAAAATAATTTAAAAAAAAAAAAAAAAAATGTTTATATTTTAACTTGTTTTTGCTGGTTTTTATTACTAACCTGTACAATAATACATAATAGATTAATAGGTATATAACGGCTATAATTTTCGGGGAAAAACCTAGCTATGATAAAAAAATTTTAGAGGATATTATAAAAAAGTGTATTATATATTTTGTATATATAATTTAATATTCGTATCGTCGGTAGTTAGCGAAAGTCTATTGTGAATCGCAACAACTTCTCGTTCATTTTATGAAGAAATTGTGAAAAATGCTCTAAAAATGAATAAAATGCACTTAAAACATCAAAAAATGCATTTTAAGTTTAATTTTATCAAAATGAAAAAAAATGCAAAAAAAAAAATTACTTTTAAATAATCAATATCACCCAAAACACATTTTATACTTACGGACCAACGTTTCAAAACACCAGAAAAAAAAATGCATTTGCATCAAAATCCCAGCCCTATTCATTAGTTACGATACGAATAATTATTTAATAATTGTACACCTACTATATTACAGTCCTTTCCTTCTGATACCTATAAGGAGTCTTGGGTATTGCATTCCTTCAAAAGTAAATGGGTAATTTATCTAAGAGAGGGGCTCAAGTCTCCATAGCCCCCTCGTATTCGTCTTGTATACTATACATATTATAATTATTATAATTATTATAATTATTATTATTATTATTATTATTATTATTATTATTATTATTATTAT
>JAIUCT010000088.1:86453-155761 GCA_021307375.1 Tetraneura akinire
TATTATTTTAATTTATAATAAATGTTTCGTTCATGTACATTGATTTTAATAGTTTAGTAAATAATAATTGGTAAGTAGTTAACTAGTAATTAAATTACAAAAGTACAAAGTAAAAGTAAGTTTAAAATATTAAAGATAATATTATTATCATTTCAACGTTTTTTGAAAATATAACCTCGATAATAATAGTTGATGTATTTCAATATAGATAGCGCAAAATATCGAAGTGTACTTTTCACGAAACATTTGGGGTCCGCCGATTCGACGTTCGTTTCCAGTCCTGTATATCTTAGTTCGTGCTTTTACACTACTAAACTAGTAAACTAAATAACATGTATTTTAATTTTTTATGTACTCCATTAATTTATTATTTAATTAATTTTGTGAACATAAAAAGTAAGTATTATGATACTATAATCTAATGATTATGTAAATGACATTTTTTACATCTTTTACTATACAATTTTTAATTAAAATGTTTAAACCTACCTTTACATATACTTACCTGTATAAGTGTTAGCTGTATTTAATTCAATTATTAATTTTAATTATTAAAAATTTTGTTCCAAAAAAACAGTAAATTTAACCATACATTAATATTAATCTTTCTATTGTAGTAAGGCACCCTTCACAATTTAAGCCCGCCATAATACTTATCACTTTTCTATGAATTAAAGGATATTATATTCATAGTTATTAGCTAAATTTAGGTAGGCATAGATCAAAATAGATAAATGGATGTAATTTGTATTATTATACCTATGGAATAATTTAAAATATAGTTATAGTATATTATGGTCCCCACCACGAACCATCTTAAATCGTGGTACAAACTATTGTAAGTTGTCCGCATGGTTCGCTAGTTGTTCGAGGTACCAGCTGATTCAGATAGTTGTTTCACTACTCATTGTCATTATAAAGCATTACTTATTATATGCCGTCGTTCAACCTGATTATCTTAAATCGTGGTTATTTGTTTAATTTGATTACAAAATTACCTACAATATAAATTTGATAAAAACAGCCTAAAATAAAATGGCGACTGATTCTCTCTTATCGACTCGCCGCCCGAAAGTGTCCGACCCCTGCTACTACTACCCATCACTACTGAACAGTACACCAAAAATGATATTCTTATGAAATTTCTTATTTTTTATTAATACCAATATTAAAATGAGTGAAAAAGTGGGAAAAGAAATTTTGTAATTTATAATTTATAATTTAAAACACTGATTAGTTAAGTTTTAATTATATTGAGGTTAGCTTTTATTTAACAAATTTAGCGGCTACACAGATATATAAAACAATTAGATAGCCGACTTCCTATTACCATTAGAAAAAATATTGTAAAGTAAGACGCCATATACGAACAGGGCAATATTTACATAAATATTTCATGATATCAAAAGTCAAAAAGTGATAGTGAATAATAAAAATTAAAAATTAAATATTATAATCACAGATATATAAAATTATAAACATATATATATATATATTTATTTATTTATTACTTTTTTTTCAAGGACAAGTGTCCATTTACAAATATAGTGTGATAGATAACAATATAGGACAACTTAAAATAGATAACATATACATTAATAAATTGTTGATTTAATTCTGGATTTTTTAAAGGAAAAGAAAAGAAATGAATATTACTGCCTTTCTTTCGTCTATTTACACAACCGTGAACTGAACATGAAACAATCATTTTATTATAGATAATTTATTAAAAACTTGTTAAAAAATTTACATAAATTGGAATAATATAATAGTTTATGTAATAAAATATATAAATAATAATAAATTATAAATTATAATTTAATCACCTATTGTGATCCCCAACAATGTTGTTTTATATACCTATCAATTTTTATTTTTTATATAATTATTTGAATATATACAAATATAAACAATTTTATTGTTGAATTTGTTATCATTATTATCAGTGATCACGTGATTGCCCTGTTGGCATATGCCATTATATCTGCCTACTTCTCTCATAAACTGGAGTCGGCTATCTAGTTGTTCTTGTTTTATATATCTGTGAGCGGCTATTACATATCTGTATTTCGTTATTTTCGTAGCTTGTGGTTTCAATTATCTAAGAAAATTCCAAATTATGCTTATGTGTTATGTTGGAGCATTGTTAAATGTTAATTAATTTTTATATTTTTGTAGAAAACTAAGTATTCAGTTTAATTTTGGTTATAACATTACACCAATTTCATTTAATTCTATTGTCATAGCCATTTCTTATTTATTCAAACTGATAACCCATCGAAGGTACATTTTTGTAGTGTTTCAATTTATTTAGAACCTGTCACGTTTTGTTTAAAAATGATATAGTGAATATTTTTTTAGTCGTATGTAAATGCAATTATTAATAATTATTTTGTTTTAGATGGATATTACTATTACTACAAATAATATTAAGTTTTTAATTAAATGTCTCCAAGGAACATTAAGCCCTGAACTAAGCGTGCGAATGCAAGGTATGTATAATATACATTTTTAATAAATATGTGTAATTAATAGAACTAAAACTCAGAACTAAGTTAGAATTTAAACTTTAATTAATAAAACTCTTTCTATAGCTGAATATTTATTACTATACATTGAACTAAACAACAAAATTTTTCCATTATTACTCCTTCGTATAATTAGTACTTCAAATGATGTAAATGTTGATTTGGTTAAAAAAATTGCAGCTGTTACTTTTAAGAATTACATAAAACGCAATTGGCCAATTGTGAGTATATTAGTTATTTACGATTTAGACTTTAGATTAATACAAACGTTAAAAAATATATTTTGAAATTTTTATAGTATATTGTAGTTATTTATAAAACTAAGAAATTACACATACATATTATGTATATATATGTGTGTTTGTGTTATATAGGTACTTATAATAAATACCTGTTATATAAAAAAATATATAGAATTATATTAAGAAATTTATGTTAATTATACTGCATTGTTTTAGGACGAAGATACATTGCAGAACAAAATACATCAAGATGATCGTGTATTAATTAAGGAACAGATTGTAATTGTTATGCTGAATGCCTCAGGTGATGTACAAAAACAATTAAGTGATGCTATTTCATTAATAGGAAAATATGATTTTCCTGATAATTGGCCAAATTTATTGTCAAAATTGGTTGAAAACTTAACAATGTTTGTTGGTATGTATTAAAATAAGTATTTATAATAAATAATGTTTTTATTTATAATGCTTATAAATAATTTATTATTTTAGATACAACAACCAATGATTTAACACCAATAAATGGTGCATTAGAAACGGCACATTCATTATTCCGAAAATATAGGTATGAATTCAAATCGCAGAAGTTATGGACTGAAATAAAATTTGTGTTGGACAATTTAGCAAAACCTCTTACTGAAATATTTGGTGTAAGTTAATATAATTGAAATTTTATATTTCTATTTAACTTAAAAAATTATTTTATTTTTAAACAAGTTTTTAAAATTATATAATATTTTTCTAGCTTTTTATGAATTTGTGTGAAGTATCTAAGGATCCTAAATTATATAACATTGTACTTATAATTACTAAAATATTTTATTCATTAAATTATCAGGTAAACATAATTTGTATTAAGTATTTGTTAAATAAGAACTTAGAAATAATATAACTTGATTATGAAATAGGATCTTCCAGAATTTTTTGAAGATAATATGGAAATTTGGATTGATAACTTCCAGAAGTTGTTGGAATTAGATATTCCAGAATTAGAAACACAAGTATTAATAATATATTATTATTTATATTCATTATATTATTTTTTAATTGCATATTTGTGTAGAGTGATGATGAAACAGGTATATTACATCAAATTCAATCTCAAATTTGTGAAATTATTTCTCTGTATGCTCAAAAATACGAAGAAGAATTTTCATCTTATATGAGATTATTAGTTATAATTATTTGGGAATTATTGATTAAGACTGGACCTCAATCAAAATATGATTTAGTAAATATCTATAAATAAATTTACTTTTAAAATTTATACTAATTTTTAATTATATTTAGCTTGTTGTAAATGCCTTGCAATTTTTGTCAACAACTGTTAGTAAACCTCAATATCGTTATTTATTTGGTGGTTCATCAGTTTTTTCTTCTATTTGTGAAAAAGTTATTATTCCTAATATGCAATTCAAGGGTATATTAAAATTCATAATATATTTTATAATTTTTGTTAATTAATCATAATTTTACTTTAGCATCTGATGAAGAATTATTTGAAGATAATCCAGAAGAATATATCCGAAGAGATATTAAGGGATGTGATGAAGATACAAGAAGAAGAGCAGCATGTGATTTAGTTAGAGCTCTTTCAAAACAGTTTGAGCATGTTACTATGTCTTCATTTGGTTTATACGTGAAGGTGAATTTAAGTATAATTAAATTATAATTAAAATTGTAAATATATAAAGAACAAAATTGTTATTGTTATTTGGTAGTCTTTGTTAGAACAATATGCAAATAATGAACAAAATTGGCGTAGTAAAGATGCTGCATTATTTTTGATTACAACACTTGCTTCACGAGGAAGTACACAACGTCACGGTACAACTAAAATTAGTGAACTTGTTAATCTAGAAGAATTTACCATCATAAATATATTTCCTGAATTATCACATCCTAATAGTAAGTATAACATATTTTTAATAAAGTAATTACTTATTACAAGTTTTAACTTGATGAAAAATATAAACATAAATTTATATTATAAATAAAAAATAAGGTCTTATCATTTTTTTTTTTTTTTTTTTTTTTTTAATAACTAAATAGTTCAATATATTATACATATAAACAATGTTAATTTTACTTTGTAAATTTACTTAAATTATTTATGTTTAGTTAATGGAATGCCAGTTATAAAAGCAGATGCTATTAAATACATAGTTACGTTTCGTAGTGTATTACCACCTCAAGTTGTTATTAGCACATTACCATTACTTACCAAACTTTTAAAAGCTGATAGTGTAGTTGTTAGAATTTATGCTGCAGCTGCTATTGATAAAATTTTACTCTTAAAAGAATCGGATGATAACACCCCACTGTTAGTATATTTTGATAATTTGTATTAATTATATAAAATGAAATTTTTTTAAAAAAATAATTGTATATTAATTTAAATAGAGTTACTGCAGCTATATTGTCTCCATTTGCAAAACATCTTATTAAATCCCTTTTTGGAATTTTAACAAAATCGGGATCTGAAGAAAGTAGCCATACAATGAAAGGTAAAAAAATTAAAATTTAAAATTTTTATTATTAGTTTCCTTAATTTATGGTTACTTATTAAAATCCCTTATTTTAAAATAAATTTTTAATATTATTATATATGTTAGCTATATTGAGGACATTTCTCACATTGGAGCAAAAACTAATACCTCTCTTAGCTGAACTTTTGCCTGTATTGACTGATAAACTTACAACTGTTGCCCGTAATCCTAGTCATCCAGAATTTAACCACTTTCTATTCGAAACAATTTCTTTTTGTGTAAAGTAAGTTTATTTTTATTATATTTAGTTATTTATTTTAATAAATGCACTTATTATATTATGTAACATATACTCATGTTATAATGTTTATCCATATTTTTATGTATGTTTAATATGTATTTATAAATTGTTTATTTTTTAAAGATTGGTCTGGTCTGTGACACCAGAGGGAATTGGTTCATTTGAAGGAGTATTGTTTCCTATATTTCATATTATTTTGCAACAAGACGTTTTAGGTATGGTTATTTGAAACTTTCACAATTGAATATTATTCGGTATATATTCTAATAGGATAACTTTTTTTTTTTAGAATTAATGCCCTATACATTTCAAATATTGGCACAATTACTTGAATTTCATAGTCATGGTAATGTGGGTGAAACATATAAAATGTTATATCCATTTTTATTGACCCCTGCACTATGGGAAACATCTAGTAATATTCATCCGTTAGTCAGACTTTTGAGATCTTATGTTTGTATAACTTCTGTAGACAAAATTGAAAAATCTTTAAATATAGTAAGTAAAAAATACAATATTTTGACATTAAAATAATATTTATATTCAAATTTAATTTTTTTAGAATGGACTTTTAGGAGTATTTCAAAAATTAATTTCATTAAAATCGCAGGATCATGAGGGATTTCGATTATTAAAAACAATGATAGAGCATTGTCCTCTGTTAGTAAACACTTTGATTTGATGTACATATTATTATATTTGGTTTAATATTGAAATTATTTTCAGTGGTGTATTACAATCACAGATGAAAAATTTATTTGTTGTTTTGTTTCAAAGACTGTCCTCATCAAAAACTACTAAATTTATCCGTGAATTAATAGTGTTTGTATTCTACTGTGTTATCAAATATGGTGCATCATTCGTGATAAATTTAATAGATTCAATTCAAAATGGGTTTGTATTAATACATTTTATTTAAAATATGTGTATATTATATAATTAATATACAAATGATGTATTTAAATTAATGTACATCTTATATTTTAGGATGTTTGGTATGTTATTAGAAAAAATAATATTACCAGATGTGAAAACAGTAACTGGAAAAATTAATAAAAAAGTTACTGCTGTTGGTATCATAAAAGTACTTACAGATGCACCAAAATTAATAGATGGACCATATTCACAATTTTGGTATGAATTACTATTTATATTTATTTAAAAAATAGTCAATTAGATAATATATTATATAAGAACTATATTATAATTAGAAAATCATAAATTATTTAATTTTTATCATTTGCAAATAAATAATTATTTATTTTTAAAATTTATTATTTATAATTTATTGAAATGAAAATTATATTGATGTAAATTTATTCTATATATTTTTATGATATATTATTTAAAATTTAAAAATATTTTAGGTCTCTTCTTCTTCAGGCCGTTGTTTGTTTGTTTGAACTTCCAGAAGATGATACACTATATTCTGAAAATAAATTACTTCAAGATGATAATGATAAATCATATGAAGCTGGTTATTCCCAACTTGCTTTTGCCAGGGAAATTGAATTTGATCCTTTACAAGGTAACTGACATATAATTTGAAAATATAATATTTCATTACTATATTTTATTTGTGTATTGCATATTTAGGAGTGGAATCAAAATTTTTCCTAGCTCAATCATTAATTAAATTCATGAGCCAAATGCCTGGGCGTATTCCGATATTAATGAATAATCAAGAGCTTACAGTAGAGGGATGTGCTCAAATACAAAATTATTTAATTAGTCTTAATGTACAAATTACTTAAAGTCATTTTATAGTTAATCAAAAATTTAAACATATTTTATTAACATTTTTGTCCTCATGTTTTATGTTGTCAAACCTTTAGTTTATACTAAACTTACGATGATTTTTTAATTATTTTAATGAACTGCACAAAAAAAAAAAAATCAATTTTTATATTATACACATTTCATTTTTTATCTAGATAACAAATTTGTTTAAATAAAATATGTTTTCATTTTATATTTATATATTTTTCTATAATTTATAATCTATTTATATCACAATAAAAAATAAATTAATTTAATCATCTCTTTATAAACGCAAAATATTAAATTCCCAATATATAATAGTTTACTACTAACTATTAATAAGAAAATCTAAAAAATCTAAATTTTAAAGTGAGTACTGCATTAGTTAGGTAAAATTATTTATCATAGTTTGTAATATTAGCCGTTATTTTCTTATATTACTTTTAAAAGAATATGAGTAAGATTTAAAGATAAAATGTAGACTATTAAATATTGATTAGAATTTCAAGTGATTATTATTAACTATTTTAGATTCTAAGCGAAGAATATATTGGTTTTACAATGATATGTGAATTTTTTTTTTTGTTGTTTTTTTTATGTCTGAAAACACTTACGACCTGAAATAATACTCCGATTTTCACGAATAGTCCCAGACAACAAAATTATATTGCTTCATCATTGTATAAATATTAACAATTCAATAACCATATTGAATCAATATTAAATACTAGTTGTAAACTAATTTTTTAATATCCATGTACTGCTATTACAATTTTATTTGGCCAGGTAAAAATGTAGATATAATGTTGAAATTTAAATGTTATTGATATTTAATTTACAAATTTACAATATTAAATCCATATTTTTATGTTATTGTTGAGACCTTACATATATATTATATATTATTTATAAAATATTTATGAAACACAATTTTTTAACATTTCTATAATAAGACATATATTATTATTGTTTAAATGTGGCTATGAAATTTATCATAATACCTACTCAATATGTATACAATATTTTTTTTATAAATCTATATGCATTATTTTATAGTATCTTTTACTCTTTCATACTCATTATGATGTACTGTAAATACTAATATACTATATCTACTTATAATATATTATACTTTAAATATTGCATTAGGTATATTTTAAATACAGATTGGAAAGTGAAAAAACATAATATGTTACATTTAGTAGAACATTATACTTTATTGAAATAATAAACAAAATATTTTATTAAATATTATTTGCTTCTTCAGTGCCTGCAACTTGTTTATTTATTGTTTTAAGAACAAATGGCCTCTGTGCAAGATATTTCTGTAATACATATTCTATTTCTCTGTTTTGTGTGTTACAAAACTTAGGATCCTTTTGTATAGATTCTAAATAAAATAATTAAATATCTATATAAACAAATTTTAATACCTTTATTTACAAAATTAATTTTTAGATTTCATTTAAAGGAAATATAAAAATGATAATAGTTTTGTTTGTCACTAGGAATCTTGTATATATATATATATATACTAATTAATAGCAATTCTAACAGTGTTCCCTATTTTTCTAGTTTTTAATAAAGGTGACTTAACCATTAAATCGTATTGACTTTCATTAATCTGCAGTGACGTACCCATTCCACTTCCAAATATTTTATCCAACTTATTTTCCATCCTATCTAACGTATCAAATATCGAACGGTTATCATAACAAATGGCTGCAATTTGTTTATCTACGTAATTTATTTTGTTTACTGAAATAAAAATATCAAGTATTGGCATATTTGCATTTAATAATTACAATGTACATGGTATATTTATATAAATGTAAATATAATAAATATAATTTAAATATTCAAAAGTTTAAATCATTTAATAAATATAATTTTTTAGTTTTATAAACTATAATTTAAAATGTTTAATGTTTTAATATTTAAATTTAAACCAAATAGAAAAATTGTAGTATATTAATAATTATATATAGAATTCAAATATAAGTATATATAATGTATATTACATATATATATATAAAACTTTTATTCTAATTCACATCTTAAATAAAACTAAAAATGTTAAGATAATTCTCCAAAAATATTATTGATCTATAATTGAATCTAATTAATTTGATCTCTTCAAGATTTAATATGTAAATGGTTTTTAATGTGTGTGTGTATATAAATCTTGAAGAGATCAAATTAATTAGATTCAATTATAGATCAATAATATTTTTGGAGAATTATCTAACATTATTTTTATTTAAAATGTGAATGAGAATAAAAGTTATATAATATATATATACACACAAACACATATATATTTTAATAAATTTCAATTTTACCTAGTTCTTTGACAATTTTTAATACACCATCATTTAATAATGAAATTAAATTTAAATTTATATATTTATTAAATTAATACCATGTTCCTGTGTAGTTTCAAATTCTATAATGAAATATAAATAACACAATATCATAATGTAATTAATAATTATACATATAAAATTTTTTTGCATAGTGTAAAATAAGAAACAATTAAAAATAAGTACCTACCATTTCTACTTGCATTAATTTTAACCTGATCATCAATTTTATCCACAACTTTATGCGATATCAATGGTGATACATCATTTATGTCAATACTTAAAGTTGGTGAAATAGCTGAAGACTTATTTAAAAGTATACTGTAAGTCTTATCATTATCTGAATCATCTGGTATAGGAATAAAATGATCAATATAAATACCTAATAAATAAATTATTAATTTATATTATGAGGGAATGCTATACTTACCAATTTCTGATAAACTTGAATTTGAAGAGTTAGATGAAGGATATTGTGCAAACAAAATTTTAGATTTTCCTTTATTAGGCTTTTTAGATTTTACGTTATTTACATGTTGCTTATTTTTTCTTTTTCTTTCTAATGTATTCTCCATTTCAGAAATATCTGATGTCACCATGTATAATTTTAATTTTTTATTTGCTTCTTGGAATGAGACTAGCATAAAAAATGAAAATTTTTTATAGACTTAAGTGATATGATGTAGGTAATACAAATAGGTAATCATTCATTAAATTATTTATGTACCAATGATATTAGAGAAAAGCATTATTTTATTATGTTGAAAAATGAAAAATAAAAATAGTATTATATTTTAATTAGGTACTAAGTTTTGTTAAAAAATATGTATTATACCAATATTACTTTTGAACAATCTGGGCATCATATAAATCAAAATCATTTATATTACTTATAAAAGTCTGCTTTTTCTACAAGTTTTTGAGCACTAGCTCCCTTGAATGTAGACTTTGGCCATGCACATTTAAATGTCTTTACTCTTTATATTGAACCAACATGTTGGTACTGCAGCAACAGATTTGTCATTTGTAAACTCCACGATAGAATACACCATGTTCACTGTAAAGTTGATTGAATGTCTCTAAGCTCAACAACAAATGTAACAATTAAATAAAATAAACAAATATATTTATATTATTTACAATACAATACCTATACTTAATTAACTATATACTATTTTTAAATTTATATTACATTATTATACATAGGTACATACATACCTACCTAATATAAAAAAAAAAACAAAATTATTCTTTAAAAGTAAAACATAATTTAATTTTAAAGTTAAATTAAACAATATTTATAATTCATTAATAATGAATAGTTATTATATATTATATAGGTATATTTATTCAGTATGTAAAATAGGTATGCCTAGCTATATTATAATTACAAACATTTCCATAGGAAAAAATAACTATATATTTTTTAACAATTTGATCAATGTTATAAATTTGAAAATCAGTAGAAAGCTTTTTTACTACAAAAATACCAAACTTGGTTGATTTAATCGGATTTTTCTATAGGTAATGATTCTTTTATAGTGAACATTTTTCCTATTGTATTATTATTGTATTTTGGTTTATTTTTTAAATAAGCATTAAATGGATTTGTAGGCATTTAGTTTACTTATTATATAGTTAAATTAATAACATTATATAAATCTAAATTTTTTTAGTTAATTGTATAATAAAAACAAATTATAAAAAGAGAAGGGATACTGGTGTAGAAGGGGCACAGTAGGTGTAAAGAGGATTGTGTTGAATTTTGATTACAATTTGAATGCAATGATAAATCACTACAATCGAAAAACAATTCTGAACGAAGTTCATCAGATAATATATGCACCGATTAATTTTATACATTTATTAGTTTCTACGTTCAATATAAATAATTTTACTAAAATTTCAACTATAAACACCTATCAAAAAAAAAAAAAAAAATTGGGTCTTAAGACTTTCCTAATATTTTGGAAATTCGTTAAGATGTATGTTTAGATGACAAAATTTTCAAATATTATCCAAATTTTTTAGCTTTTCTTTTAATTTTTATTGTAAAAGTATTGAGAAATATCAAGAAGAATATTCGCATGGATTCTAAAATTTTCGTTTAAACTAAAAATATCAACTTTAAACAGCTATAAAAAAAATATACGATTTTTCTAATATTTTAATATCATGTTAAGCAATATGTAAGTACATTTCGGTAGGTAAAATTTTCAGACCATGATGCCTAAAATTGTCAATTTTATCAAACATTATATACCTACCTAAAAACGAGAATTTTACGAAATATTCAACGTCCTATATTTTGTAGAAAAATTAACGTAACGGTTCCAAAATTGTATCACATAAATATAGTACTTATGTCAAAACCCAATAAAATTTTACCACATATTTATATAATACCTATGTTAATACCTAATGAAATTTTCAAGTCTTTAACATTAAAATTGTGTGAGATATCATGAAATATTAAAATTTAATTCGTCGAAATTTCAATTTTCGTGAAAAATGCAGTTTTTCGTCATTTTCGTCGTTTTTTCTATCGCATAGAGTCAATTTTGAGAAATTCAAAAATTGACCTAAATAAAGTCCCAACTACATCCACTTTCCTACCGGAAAACATATACTATTCGTGATAATCGGAGCATTATTTCGGTAAGTAAAAGTGTCTTCATACTTAAAAACAAAAAAAAAATAAAACAAAACTAAAAAGACACACATCATTGTAAAACCAATACATTCTTCGCTCAGAATCTAAAATACTATGCACAATGCATGTTGCATGTTGCATCGTTGCACAGCTTAGATGCACGACCAAAACTAATTTTATAAATTTAAATTTGTATTATTACGTAAACAGTATTTAAGTGCACATTTATATATGAGTACTTTAAATTAAGATGGGTAGATTTAAAAAAAATGTTTTAATATAGAATAAAAATTATTAAAATTTGAATATTTCGTAAAATTCTCCTTTTTATGTATATAATGTTTGATAAAATTGGCAATTTTAGGCATTTAGGTCTCAAAATTTTACTGAAATATTATTATATATTACTTAACATCACACAATATTAGAAAAATCCCTCGACTCAAATTTTCTTAGATGTGTTTAAAATTGAAATTTCAGTAAAATCAATGTTTAAAGTATTTATATAGATTTTACTTATTTTTATGTATGAAGACATTTTTTCGACCAGAAATAATGCTTCAATATTTAAGAATAGTATCGGTTTTCAGTATAAAATTAGATGTAGTTGATACTTTATTTAGGTCATTTTTCGAATTTTTCAAAATTGACCATATGCGGTAGAAAAAACGGCATTTTTCATGAAAACTGAAATTTTGACGAATTCGATTTTAATATTTGACGATAACTTTGGCAATTTTGAAGTTAGAGACTTGAAAATTGTATAGAGTGTTTGTGTTCATTTATGTACATAATGTGTGATCAGCTCGTCTTTTTTTTATATTAATCATTATAATTATATAGCTTATGCCATATAGGTATTAGGTACATTATGTTAATAAAAAATAAAAATTTACAAATCTAATCTATAGACTATAGATAATAAAAAGTTTTATTATCTATCTATCTATCACAAAATATTATCATAATAACATTTAACATGCGTGTGATCACTGATGTACAATGCACGTTTTGGCGAAATACGTATTATAAGTAATTATTACATATTTATATACAACATTGTAATGTCGTCAAGTAGGTTACTCTTGATATTTTTGATAAAATAAATGTTCCTAGATAAAATGTAAATTTATATAATTTTGTGTAAATGTGTATTAAAGATGATAATATAATTATAATTGACATAAGATTGAAACTTTTATAATTATTATGGTTTTCATATACCTGTATAATTCGCATGTTACTAGTATCATTGATCAATATATAATTAATCATCTGCACGGTGTCTATCTCTATGGATGTCATACGATTGAACACGGTACGTTTTTTTACCTGCTTTTTGACCTTACGATTGAGCACGTTCAATATTTAAAAATATTTTTGAAATATTGAAAACGTTGCCAAACTTCTTTCGTTTCGAAAAGATATACTCGTATAGTACAACTGTTATCTAGATATTTTATACTCTATATGTTATGTTATATACATATTATAAACAATATATTAACAAGTTAATATTAATTTCCGATAAATCGTTCTTTTCAAGTGGAAAGGACGCTCGCTACGCCTACCGGCTTCGCTCACTTCCTCAAGCGCCGCTTTGCGGCACTTTTCGTGGTGATGGGACTACGCCCCAAGGCCATTGAACGGATACTGGTGCGGATAGGCAGTGATTTCGTGTGACCTAAAACCTCGCTTCGCGAGACCTTTGTATTTTTGAACTAACCAATGTAAATTTTAATGATTAACTTTTAATTTTATTTAATTTTTTTTTCCTTACATAAACTACGACTTTATTTTTTTTATTTATATTATTATTACGTGCAAAATAAATATGGCAACGCCGCACAAGAAATAGTACTCAATCGTGTTGTTTTTCGGGTGCAGGTAGCTAGTCATTGTTAACAATAGTGTGTGCCCAATCGTACGAAAAAAAGGTCCAATCCTGCTCAATCGTATTCTGACCATCTCTATATAGTCCCACACTGGTGTACAGCGTTTCCCTATTATTTTGTGTACGTTTAGTATACGGTATTATACACGTGTTACATACATTCTATACCGGTATTATACTCGCTATGGTTCGTCATATACCATCTGTGTAGACTCTAAAAGACTTTTTACGGTCGAAAAAGGCCGATTTTAAAGCCTCTGGATACCAGGAGCCTATAACGTCAAGGTGAGGCAGAATCAGTCCTTAACGTTGTAGAGTTGCATAGGGTTAGAAGTCCCGGGGCTATGTCTGGGCCTTTGTCCCTTTTGCCGACCTTTTATTAGTAATTTAAACATTTTAGTTACCAGGGTCTCATCTCTCATAAACCCATATGTACTAATCATTGATTATAGAATAGACAGATAGGAATATTAGGCTACTAATATTATATTTATACGGGTTGCCAAGAGATGGCGATATATGAATTAATTTTATACATTATTTTTGTATTTCCCGTGATGTGACAAATGACAATAAATAATAATATACTTATATATATCGCAATTATTATTAACTGGAAACACTTCCTGTTTGGGAACAAAGTACAATTTCAAAAATTTAAACCTCGTATTTACTATTTAGTATTTACGCCTTAAGCCAGTCTCACGCGACTCGTGTAAACGGCGGGTATTCGTCAATCGTGCTACTTTACGAGTCGTGTGTGTGAGGTATTTAATCGTAAAGTACGACGATTATTTTTATTATCGAATATTATTTCAAATATCATTATTACCATTATTTAGGCATTAGGCAGCAGTAGTGGCCGTTTAACCGCAAGTGACGAGTCGTATAGGAGCAACATAATTAAAAACATTGTACATTGTACAAACTTGACGAGTACACAGTACACTCGCCGAGTTTATTATACTCGTAAAGTACACGAGTCGTGTGGGACCGGCTTTACGGACCATCCATTAAAATTATTGAAACGTTTTCATTGACATATTATACAATAAATTAAACATTGAACATGCTCTTAATTTTTTTCATGATCAAATAATATATTAATATCAACTTATATTAATAAGTTTATTAATAAAATATTAATTGTATTTAAAAACCATCATTTAAATAATATTTAAAACATAAAATTAAAAAGAATAGGTATACGAGGTACCCATAACTTCAAGTAAATAAAATAAAATATTGTTCCACTTTTTTCGACATACCATTATAGAATATTAATATATTATAATTAATAAATTTATGTTAATTTCAGAACGAAGAAAGTATACATCATAAATATACATGCCTAATATTAAATTAATAGATTATAAACTTTAAAAAATTAATACCTACCAATTATTATCTTTTGTAAAAGTATTTCGTCCATACAATTAAATGTATATTAATGTATATGACGTGTAACATCAGGGTTATGAAATTATTATTTTTGACGAAGATAGTAAAAAAAAAAAAAAAAAACGATTCTGAGCAAATTTCAGTCAGATAATGTAGGTATTGATTAAAATTTTGTCATTTTTTATTAAATATTAAATTGCCCGAGTTATCGTGAAATATTGAAATCGAAATTGTCGAAATTTCAATTTTCGTGAAAAATGCCGTTTTTTCGTCATTTATTCGTCGTTTTTTCTACCGCGTAGGGTCAATTTTGAAAAATTCGAAAAATGACCTAAATTAAGTACTAAGAACATCCACTTTCCTACCGAAAACATATGCTATTCGTGAAAATCGGACCTTTAAATAATGGGTAGTAAAAGTCGCTTCAGACATAAAAAATAAAATAAAAAATATCAATTTAAAACAGCTATAAAAAAAAATTAAGACTAGGGATTTTTTAATATTTTGAATTAATGTTATGTAATATATAAATATACTTATATAATATTTAATTATAATTATTAATATAATTATTGTTTTCTACCTTTAAAGGTTATTATTTTTATTTTTATAATACATCACAATATTTTTGTGATCATTTTTGAAGAATCAATCAATTTTTCTTTTTAGAAATTATTTGTAGGGTAAAGTAGCTATTTATTTGCAAACACAATAAAAATGGTGGGGTAGCAATTGCTATCCTTCACTACCCCCTAATGACGCCCATGGTCTGTATTATATCATTGTATATTTGTACATTTAAAAATGTGTAGTACGAATCTTTATAAAAAATAGGGCCTGACCTATAGGTGTGCGTACTCAATTAATTTTTCGAGCCTCTATAATTAACATTTCATTAATGGATTTTAATTAAAATAAGTACGAAGTACCTAATATTAAGAATATCGAAATATTAGTCTCTTTGATTTTGCTATTTTATAATTTATTGATAAGTTATTCATTTCGTATTAGTGCAATTATTATGAGAAATTCGTAAAATAAATAATAATCAAGATAATACATACCAACTAAATCCAATTCTTTACCGAAAACACATCCTTATCTGTGTAACCGGATCACGTTTACTAACAAAAAAAATGTTTTGAAATATTATATTATATATTTATATATTACATATATTTATATTTTATATAAAATATAAACAGTTAGATATAAAAACTAATTGGGACATGCTATTAATGAAATATTCTGAAACTAAGATAATTAATATTATTAAATTATATTAAATGTATTCATGATTTTGTAAATTTTTCAAACCATGAATCTCAAAATTGTTTAATTATTATTTAGAAAAAATATAATATTCCGTTTAAATATTTTACTTTTTAGATTTTATTAAAATTTAATTTTGAAACATATAAAAAAAATTGTGACTTGGGATTTTTGAAATATTTTTGAACTAATTCATACAATGTGTATTTAAGATTCTATTAAATTTTCTAAACGTATAAGGTATAACCCAAACTTCTTATAAGTTTTATGTAGTTTTTCCTATTGCATAAGCAAATTTTGTGAAATTCGGAAAATTACCTAAATAATGTACCCGATTAAACCTGGTGATTCTCTACCAGAAACGTTCCTAATTTGTAGTAATCGGACCATAATTTCACTAGTCCAAAAACACGAATTAACGTCATAATATTGTAAAAATTAGACTTGTAGCAATTATAGATACAAAAGCGCTTACAAATTTGTTATGTTTTCCGTGTAGTCTAGAAAGATTTAAAAAATAAAACATGTTTGGCTTAATATTTAGTTATATGTTTATCCGTGACATTAAATAATATTATTATAGTACGAGTAGGTATATTAATGATATCATAATTTATATAACGTCGTCGCGTAGAAACCAAATATTTTGCAACTACATTTTTCGTTAATGTATCAAAAACTTACAGTGGAAATCCACCACGAGAACGAATTTTATCTATCGATTAATTTTTTTTTTTTTTTTTTTTGACTATTCAACAATGTCAACGGTATCAATGACGTGTAACTATATCAGTAGTTGTAACAGTTTTTCTGATGAATACGAATTGAAGCACTCGATCGGCCAGGGAGTTTTTTCCGACGTGTACCTGTGCGTGCAGCGGGATAACGAGCAGCAATACGCGGCCAAAGTGTTGAAAAAGAATTACGGACCAACGATGGATGAGGCACGATGGAAAACTATTTCCGAAGTGAATGTGGCGAATGCGTTGAGCGAGCATCCGTTCATATTGTCCATCTCGTCAGCGTTCCATGAACAGCGGACCGGAACAATCATTCTGCTGTCCGAAGTGATGAACAGATCGTTGTATGAAATAATAGTCGATGGCCAATGCCCACTGTCCGATGTACGCATTAAAGAGTACATGTATCAAATGTTGGAAGGTATGCGTATTTTATATTATAAAGTAAGAATATCAAAACGTGACTTTAATTCATTACCAAGCGCAGCATTATTTGTCATAAGTGTTTCTTGAGAATTGCATAGATGATTTATTGCCAGTAATACAGAGTCGATGGAAGAAGGTGGATGAGTAGAATTGGTTGATGACGTATTTTTGAAGATGCAGAAGCAGAGCAGGTAGTTATAGAGGTGAAACCCTTGTTAGAGCCAGCCTTAAGTGAATTTATAGGGTGACCGGTCAAAATATCTCCAACCAATATATCTTTATTCAATAATACCTCCAGTCAAAAATATCTCCTGTTAAAATAACTGCAAATCCATTGCAAATTTCAGAATGCTGAAAATTTCCCCTATAGCGCTATATTTTATAAGTTATAAATTTAATTTATCAATCAAAGCGACAAAAATTACTATATTCTGTATACCTACTTGTATAGTTGTATAAAGTACAAATAATGGAGATAACATTGTAAATATATTTAATTATCACTATTCAGAATTCTGATCTAAATCTGTTTTATATACTGTATATCTACTTAATATGTGGATATATTATAGTTTAAAAATATATGGCTAACAAAATCCCATCTCATAATAATTTATATACCTGTACAAGAGATATTTTTGATTGGAGATATTTTTGACTGGAGATATTTTTGACTGGAGATATTTTGACGGAGATATATTGACCGGAGATATTATGACATGGAATCAATTTATAGTGGGCTAGATTACTTTAAAATATTAAAATTGAGATAACGCCTCAAAATAAAAAAGAAAACACAATAAACATGCAAGTTAACATAAACTTTAATTTCTACTTTAGTTACGTTTTTTTTCCATTCACTAATTCGTGTTTTAACTACTTGTTCTATATGATTAAATTCATCAAATAAATTATCTTTTTCTAGTTTGAACCCCACATTGTTTTTATTCATTATTATTAAAAATAGCATACTATTTTGGATATCATCTCAAGTAGGACACTTTATTAATCGCACCCAACGAAATATTTTCAATTCGTCAAAATTAAATATATATTATAGTTCCATTTTTTGACGTAAAATAAGAAAGTATCGTAAAAAACATTAGTTTTGTCTTTAAATAACTTTTCATTATATTGTAAATCACTTAAAAGTGATAAAATTTTAGATGTAAGAAAATGTTTATTTTTTTATTTATATTTCCGACCAATACTTCCAATTCGTCTGCCACTTCACATGCTAATATTTTATCACCTTCTATTTTTATCACAGACAAAAAATAAAACCATATTATAGAAAAAGGATCATTAGAAAATATTTCAAAATTGTGGGACATTTTTCCTGTTCCTCGAAGTATGATTTTAATCCCGCATAAACATCAATTGTTAATTGTAATTGCTGGCAATAAAGATAACCAACGAGTTTTGACATTTCCAAAAAAATTTGTATACTCAACATTAGCGTAATCACGAAATTCTTTTAGTTGTTCTTGTTCAACTCGAACAGTATAAATATGAAAAAATTGGAATATTTTGTTATCAATACATTCTACATCAATTGGTAAAACATCAGCACTTGATTGTATTGAATTATGTAAAATATGAGCAGCGCAACCTACTCCATAAACCATAAATATCAATTTTTAAATTATTTAAAATTGAAAAAATATTTTTTTTCTTTTCTCCCGGAACTTCCAAAGCTAGTATTGCAATTATCACCAGAAAATGTAATAATATTGTTTGCTAAATTGTACTTTTTCAAAGTGTCAATTATACAAGTTGACAAAATATCTGCCGTTTCTCCTTTTAAATTTGTAACTTCTAAAACTCTAATATGTAGGTACTCCTGTGTTTGGATCAAAATAGCGAATTAGGATTATCACGATTTTTAAATTTTTATGATTCGATGTATCTACCATAATTGTTGCAAATTTCACATTTTTTAATTCTTTACAAATTGTTTGAATTGTTCAAGGTGCTAACACATTTAAAACAATCGTTTCAGTTTTCATACGAGAACAAGATAATTTTTTTGTACATTTCTTTTACAAAATTTGACGAGCAATCCATGGATCGAAAATAATGATTATGAACAACTGCAAATAGTATGAAATGCGAATGCTCCTTCCTCCTCTGCGATACGTCTACTTTCATCAGTTAACCAACTTCTGGACATTTTTTTTATAAAAAAAATGATGTTACCTTATCTAGTCGACGCAGATGACAATACCAATAAATGTTTTTTTGCATTATTAATATGCCGATTTATATCGACACGTCGTCCACCATTCTCAATGAAAAATATAGATTTGTATAACGTACAAAATACTTTGCCAATTTCATCGGCATCTCTTAGAAATGAAAATTTTAATTTTTGAGTGAAAACGCATTTTCTTGTAGACATTATGAAAAATAATGAAAATAAAACAAATAATTATGCGACTATAAATGTGAAATTATACTATGGCACAACTGATACACACTGCACAAAATCGAAAAGTATACTACAAAACATGGAATATCAAATAATTAATAAACACAAAATATATGGTATATTTATACCTATAATATAAATATTATGTCATGGCCAGTCTCAGAAATAGTCTTTGTCCCGACCGGGGAAATATCATATCACAATTTTACTTAAATATAATATATAATTATTATATACCTACCAACTATTAATAGACAATAGTTCCTATGTTTTTATAAAATAGGTAATTATTTTTTAGTTATTATTTATTACTTTAATTAACAATAATAAATAATTATATTTAAAATATTTATATGGATTCTTCCTATTATATTTTAATATTTTACAATAATGTTAAATAAAATTGATAAAAAATTTTATGATATGGGCATATTGGGTGACAAGGGATTTTATGAGTGTTTATATTGAATTAGAGACTTGAAAATTTTATAGGGTGTTCATTTATTATGTACTATATGTGTACCTATATTATATGGTCCTTATGATAAAATTGTTGTTTTAAATATTTAATAAAAAAATATCAAAATTTTAATCAATACCTACATTATTTGACTGAACTTCACTCAGAATCATTTTTCGAATGCAATGGTTTATCTTTGCATTCAAATTCTTATTAAAATTAAACACCATGATTTGCCCACCTATATTCCTGTGGCAGGAGTATTACTTCCTTTGCTTTTTTTATGTACCTATATACTTAGTTGATAAAATTGGCAGTTTTGGGTTTTAAGCAGTGCTAGATTTTGGGGGGATGCGGGGGGACGGAGTACCTCTTCTATTTTTTATTTTTTTGAGCGTATCCCTACTAATTCTTAAATCTCCTATGATATTACATGTACTTAAGCATATTAGGGGGGACGCTAATTTTTTTCGAAAGTCTGATAGTCCCCCTTCTTTTTTTTCTCCAAATCAAACACTGGTTTTAAGGTCTGAAAATGTTACGGAAGTATACTCACATATTACTTGACATGATACCAAAAAATTAGAAAACTCCCAAGTCTTAATTGTTTGCAATTTTTAACAAGTTCCTTCTCAATTATAAATATTTACTACCCGTGCAATAATTATTAAACAAATTGCGTTTATGCGCGCATTATATCATTTCATTTAGGTTTAAAATATCTGCATGAAAACGGATTCATTCACAGGGACATTAAACCCGAGAACATATTGTTGAAATGTAGTGACAAGTTGTTGAAAATAGGCGATTTCGGTAGCACGTGCAGCGTGACGCAAGAACAACAATACACGTCGTACGTGGCCACCAGATGGTATCGTTCTCCGGAATGTCTGTTGACCCAGGGACGGTACGGTACAAAAATGGACATCTGGGCCGCGGGATGTGTGCTGTACGAAATGGCCACCGGAAACGCGCTGTTCGACGGTATCAATGAGAACGACCAGATAGCAAAAATAGACCATGTACTCGGCAGTCCGGACGTCGGATTGCTGAACAAGTTCAAAAAGTACAAAAGTGATGTGTTCATCAATCGTTACGGGAATAAAAGAGATAGCGAACACACGTCTTTCGGGGGCGTAGGATTGCACACCATATACCAGCCGTTTAGACCCGCGTACGAAATATTAAAAGAAATGATCGTATACAATCCGATCAAGAGGTTTTCGGCAGATCGGTTGTTGCGAAAACCGTATTTTTACAAGATGAAACACACCAGATACGAATGCAAAATAAAAGAGTTTCGGGAGAAAGCGAATAAAAAACCGATTATCTACAACTCATTCGCAGCGGGAGAAAAAAAAGTTAGTTATTATATCATATATACCTAAATATATATAATATATATATATGGACCTATATTATATTAACGCGGTATTGAGACGTTTTTACGAATGCGATACAATTTTTGAACTGTTTGATTTTAACTCTATAAATTTATTATACAATTCTGAATTTTAAAATATTTCCAAAATTTAATAATTTTGCAATTATGTGTTTTACATTTTGGAAATTTAATAAATAATCCCAAGTTTAGAAATCTCTGTGCTAAGCTATAGAATGTTTAATAATATATTATACTGTTTTTATGATATATGTTTAGGAGTTTAGGTACTTATACAATATAATATACTATATTACTATATTTATATACTATTCCATACAATTATTTATATAATTACGTGAAAAATATTTTAAAATTCGGTTGTTGCAATTTTTTCCACACGAATGACAAATATGATTTTAGAATAATATAACGTGTTTATAAAAAAAAAAAAAAAATAACAATTATATTACAATTATATTTTTCTCCACACTTTAAGGGCGTTATTGATTCAATAAGCTAATTTATTATAATTTTTTTAAAAGAAAAAAAACGTCAAGTAAAATAAAGAAGATGCGATTGAAATCTAATAACATACATTATTATACTATTAATAAATAATAATATTATTATTTTCTATATTTATTGTCCATTTCAGACAGCGCCGAAGAAAACTATACAATCATGGCATAATAAGAAAGGTCCTAGCGGAGACGACCGTATGTCGGATTTGCCGACAACAATTTCAATACTTCACCTGAAAAGTAGTGACACAAGTACAGTTAACAAAATGAATAGTGAAACAGAAAATCCGGGAAAAGAACATCTGACAACGTCATCAATATCGACCTTTGGCAAAGTCCCAATGACAAAACAAATAAAAAAAAACATAAAAAATCGCCCTCCGTTTAAATGAAACATTTACGTGATATGATTGTGTGTTTTATTTCCATACAGTAGGGTAGTGCATGCACTAGTCATAAATCGGTTTAAAGTAATATAAAAGATAGGTATCACATTTTATTAAATAATAATATTAAAAACAATATCATTCAAATATATTTTCTTATAATAATGTTTTACAATAATATTTTTTTTAATAATATCAATATATAATAAGAAGAGCTGATACTCATGCCGCAGGGATTCAGGTGTGCAAATTTATAGTGTTTAATTTTAATTAGAATTGAATGCAATGATAAACCATTCGAAAAAACCATTCTGAGCGAAGTTCAATCAGATAATGTAGGTATTGATTAAAATTTTGACATTTTTTATTAAATATTTAGAACGTAAAATTTTATCACACACATAGGGACCATATAGGTACGCATATAGTACCTATATAAATGAACACCCTACAAAATTTTCAATTCTCTAATTTCAATATAAATGTTCATAAAATCCCTTGTCACCTAAATGCCCATATCATAAAAAATTGTGTCAATTTTATCAATTTTATTTTTAGGTAAATATACTTTAAATATTAATTTTACTGAAATTTCAACTTTCAATACCTATAAAAAAAATTGAGTCTTATTGAGAATAAGATATTGAAATACATTTTACAGGTGCATACACGTTAAGCATTTATTGATGAAATATTTATTTTTATATATACAAGTATAAATAAATATATAATTTATACATATATTTATATATTATATAAATGAATTTCTGATTGCCTTTTATACATTCCTAAACGGCTGGACCAATTGCGACGAAATTTGGTACAGAGATATATTTATTAGGGTATTAGGCCTATGGGCAGAATATCGATTAAGTTAAAAAATAATGGGCCCCAACCCCGGGAGGTGCTAAATATATTTACTTTTATAAAATAATTATAATAATTATCTTTTTGTGCTATAATTAGTGTGCTATTTAATTTAAGTATATTATGTTTTGATCATATAAAATTATAATCACCTATTAAATAAAATTTATATTTCATTATTATATTATATATAATATATTATGTTCATGTACATAATTAACTTTTAGTCATTTTGTTAGTTTTATTTATAATTTATAATAATATGTTTTGTTTGTACCTATTATATATTAATATTATGATTTATGTTTATAAAAGTAGTGTATTTTGCAAACTGTTATAGTTATATATGTACTTTAAAATGTAGAGGCAATATTGCTTCATTATTATGAGTTAATAATTTAATTAATAATAAATCAATTTTTTTTAAATTTTTAATAATTAATAATGTTTTTCACCAACTCATTTGTCTTTATTTGCATATTATTCAAACTATACTAATTGTTATTTTAAACTACCTACTATTCGACATCAATTAAAGAATTAAAATAGTAGTTGATTAATGGTAATCAAATTGACAACATTGAACTCCTCTGAGAAGTCAATGTGTAATGTGTCTGATATGAGAAATTAAGAAATACCTATAGGTATTAAAAAGTAATTAGAATAATTATATAAGTTAAAACAAGGATGTTAATATGAGAATATGACTAATATGAGATATATATGTGTAGTTAATTTTTAATTTCTCATTTATAACATCGCTCAACCTGGCGTTTGGCATCCCTGGGACATCAGACAATAAGCACTAATTTAAAACTTCGCATGCAACAAAGTTATATAAATGGAAGTCTATGCGATTGATTTTTGCACAGAAGGTAGTTACTGAAAAATTATTAGATGAAGAAAATCAACAATTAATATTAAATAAAAACTAAGTGTTCTTCTTTAGACACCAACAAAACATTTTAATTATATAGTTGATAGAATAATAAATATTTTTGAAAAAAAATTTGAAAAACTACAGCATAGGAAAAAAATTAAGCAAAAGTTCACAAAAAAAATTTTTAATTGTGATATAAATATATAGATTAATACTGACACCGATAGTATTGATCATAAACAACGCCGGGTTGGGAAGAAATTACATACCGACTGACCGCCTAGACCGGCCTATGCTCTTAAAAAAATTTTATCTTACAAAATTCTTATATCTTATATAATTATATAAGAGTTAGTTTAACATATACTTTCTCATTCACTACTAGTACTAGACAATGATTTATCATTGCATTCAAATTGTAATAAAACTTTAACATTATCCTCTTTACACCAGTATCCCTTCTCTTGCTTTTTTATACTTAACAGCTAGGTATAAAAAAAAAAGTAAATGTAATAATTTACAATTAATTGGAACTGAGTTAAATAAAATGTATTTAAGCTTCAATAAAATTTTCAAAAAATTTTTGTCAATTATATTTATAATTATTGGAAAATATTGTAATATAATAAGAAAAATCCATATGAATACTTTTAATATTGATTTTACTGAAATTTAAACTTTAAACACCTATAAAAAAAATTGAGTTCTATGATTTTTCTAATATTTTTGAAATACGTTAAGATATATCATACATGTCAGTATATATTACACAACCCGGTGATTGCCGTATTCGTGCATTACTGCATTATAATATTGTCAATTTGTCATCTGTCAATGCATTAGTGTATGACACAACTTGTTAGTTGTCATCGTCAATTATTTGTGAATCGTTTTCCAAAATTTTTAAAATATTTAAATTTATGAATTATTACTTATTAGTGTAGTAGGTATAGTATTTAATAATTAAATTAATACTTTTTATAATTTTATTTTACAATATTACAATAATATATTTAAAATGAATCCAATTATAATATAATATAATATTAAAATATAATATGATATTAAAATAATATTACTTCAGGTTTTACTAAGCAAATTATTATAAGGGAGGGAATGGTGCACGGGTTTTTGATGTTCACATATTTGTTCCTCCTTAGAAAATTATTACCAATAACGCCACTGCTTCCAGGGACTAAAATTTAAAAAATTTCGTACTACACGTCTACTCATTAAATTTGTAGTAAAATAGTATAATATATTATATATTTTTAATATACCTACCTAGTTGTTTTTATTTAATTGCGAGAAAATAAAGTTTTCTTTTTTTTTAACATAATAATAATTTATTGCCTTACTGTAAGTAATATTCATGATATATAAAAAGAATTTATTTTAATTTTTGGAATTTTAAATTCTCCATAATCATAAAGATTGTATATTACAATTTAGCAACATTAAAAACTTAAAGGCCTAGTGAAACAGAATGCGATTATCGCGAGTTGGAGAATTAATAATGCGATGTCGACGATTATTGTGTTATGTCTTATGTTTAATATTTATTATAAATCATATCATTATTCAGCCGGACGTATTCTTGAAATAGTAAAGCGGCGTTCGTATACGAATACGAATATAATATTAGTACAACCATAGTAAAATAAATAAGAAGTATGCTCGACTGATAGTAGTGCGCATCGCCTGACGTTAATCTTGGGATAGGCAACAAATAAAAAGTCAAGTGACGTCACGTGTATTTCGTTTGCATTTCGTTTATCGTAGAATACCATCAGGCGTAATTAAATTAATTTTACTATGATTATTACGACCAAAGTAATATTGCATTATTTTTACCTTCGGTTATCATCGGGAAATCGATGTGAACCGAATGCACGAATACATTATGCACAAAAAGTCAAGACGCTGCACATGCGCAGAGTACGACGAAAACACGGTATCGAGTCGAGCATACTTCTTATTTATTTTACTATGAGTACAACTACATAATCTATTGGTCAAAACCGTGTTCTTGAATGCCTTTCGTACGAGTATACATAAACCGCATCGTTTCACAATATACAAAATAATTATTTCAAAATTATGGAGTATATAACGCACTCTGTGATAAACGATCAGAAAACATCTGTCCGAAAAAACCTGAAAGTGTTCACCAGCATGGGCGCCCATATAAATTTTTTCAGGGGGGGTCAATGAAAAATTTTTAATTGTATAAAATCATATTAGCTATATATTTTATTATATTACATTATTGTTTAATACGAGTATAAATAAAAAATACAATAAAAACTATTTGTCATGGTTAATTTGTTACATAAATATAACACAAATTTAAATTAAATTTAAAAATAGGTATAGTGTTTCTATTTAATTATTCTATAAATAAAAATTGTAAGTTTCGACGATTTTTTCCAAAATGATTAATTACTTCTTCCATAAAGCAGCTTTTTGTATTTTTTATCTTTTCGCGATGAACACTCATCATACAAAGTCCACTTAGCCGTTCTTCACTTATCGTAGATTGAAGCCAAGTTTTTACTCGCCTTAAAGTACTGAAAGACCTTTCTATAGTACACGTTGTTGGAGGTAAGGATAAAAATATAGTTAATATATTTAATACGGCAGGATAAAATTCACAGTGTGACAATAAATCTACGAAAGATAGTTGATTATAATATGATTCTGTTTCATTTTTGCTAATCCAATATTGATACCAAATATTTGACTCTTCGATTAGATTTTCAATTTTATAATATTCATTTATACATTTAATTTGATTTTTAAATTCATTTGATTTAGTTTTGATTATATTTGAAGGATGTAATAAACATATTGAAAATGATGGTATATTATTAGTAGGAAATCGTTGATTTAAAGACGATATCAATGAATCTAAATATGGAATAAATATACTTGATCTATAGTATTGCTCTACTGTATTTGTCTGATAATTCGATCGACCTTTTTGTATTGAAGTAATTCGTGGTATTTTAATTTCAAAATCCAGTCTTTGCGCTATATCGGACGATGTTTTAAAAATGTCATTGAAAGTTTCTGTAGCATTTTGTCTATTACTTTTAAAAATTTTTATTAAATCTTGTATATGATTTTGAACTGAATATAAATCTATAGACATTGATTGCAATTTATTTGTCACAGGTTCTAACTGAGATGAATATTTGCTTATAATACTTAAAGAAATAATGAAAGTTGAAGTTGATGTTGCGTATGCTAATTGTTGTGCTTTAGTACGAGTATTAAGATTAACGTTAAAATTAAGATTACTGTCATTATGTGACAATTTGTCAAGAGCTTCCTTAATTTCTATGAATTTTTCACTGAATATTCTTATTGATTTATATTTAGCTGACCACCGAGTGTCACATAGAAGTGGTATGTTTGGAACAAGATTTCTGCGAAGCGCACTTTCTCGAAAAAATGCAATTACATTTTTTATTATGCCTATTGTGTTTTGAATTTCAGTAACAGAATTTAAATCATTAACGACTAAATTCAATCTGTGAGAAGCGCAATGAAAAAATGTTGCTTTAGGGTATTTATTTCGGATTAAACTTTGAACGCCATTTTCTTTACCAGCCATGACGGAACAACCATCAAAACCTAATCCGACTAATTTATTTAGATCTAAACTACAATTTTCAACATAAGACAAAATAGAATCTGTAATACCATTAGCATCATATGTTTTTAATATACTAAATCCTAAAAATTCTTCTCTGACGGTCTTAGAACTATCAACAAAACGAATACCAATTGATAGTTGTTCGTCACCAGCTATATCTGCTGTTTCATCGGCTAAAAGTGAAAATCCAAAACAACTATTCACTTCTTTGACTATTTTATCTCGCAATATAAAACCACAAAGTAAAATCAATTCATTTTGAATTCGGTGAGAAGTATATTTTGCTTTGCCGTGGCATGTTTCTAAATGGTTTGAGAGAACAGTATCACCGGCTTCAATTCGAAATTGTAATAAGTCGTGAAAATTTCCATTATTTTCTGATTTACCTCTGATAGCGATATCATGAGTTGCACAAAATATAATTGATGATAATATTGGTATAAGTTTTTTTCTATTATTTTCGATTGTTGTATATTGAGAGGAATTAAGTTGATCCAAAATACTTTTTTTTTTATTTGACATAACTTCAATAAAATGGGAGGATTGAAAAACAGATTGTTTATGCCAATCAGATTGCATGTGCTTTTTAGCATGAAAGTGAAAATCATTATACTTTGTAAACTCCTTAACAATAAATGATCCTAGAAGACCTCTTTTAACTACCGGACGAAAAATAACACAGTGTTTGCAAAGACCACCCTTTAAGTGTTTAGAATACACTAACCATGAATACAGTTTTAACCATTCGATTTTAAAACTCCTTTTTTCGTTAATTCGATCGTTTTTAAAATTATAATTATTAGTAGGTATAAATGGTTTAGTTAATATGTTAAATTTCATTTCATCAGATAATTTTGAATAACTATTTAAATACATTCCAACATCGTAATGTGCTTGTACACTAATTTGTTCATTATTATCGACTTGAACCGGACTCATTACAGGTATAATATTTGTATTTACCTTATCTATTGAAATAGGAGTATTAGTTGATTCATCTTGTTTAACGTCTGACAAAATAGGAGTTGGCTGTTCTGTTCCTTTATTATTGAAAAAAGATCGAATATCCATTTTTAAATATTCTTAGATTCAGTTTAATTACAGTTATTACTTATTTTATTAATATTAAAAAAAATTCGAGTACACTGCAAAAGCTAGAGAATAACTAAATTACAGAATATTGAACACAATTAAAACTAAATCGATGGATAAGAAAATAATATATTGTGATTTGCGATAGCCAATTTTATTTTTATTTGTAAATTACCTACGAGCTACGGTTTATCGAAATAATTAAGAATATAAAATATTTACCACCCGTATCGTTATTCTTATTAGGTACTTATAATTTCCGAGTGTATACACTATACATTATAATAATATTCTGTTATTGAAATATTTATTTCATCGGTATATTAACTTGCTATTGCTATTATATAATATATAAATAATATTAAAATTTATATTTTTTGTATAAAATTTTTCCAGGGGGGGGCAAGTGACCCTCCTTGCCCCCCCCCTAAGGGCGCCCTTGTTCACCAGATCGCGGTATACTGCTATGAGCTTTTAATTCTTTTCCCTAAATGTAAGTTTTGAGGTTTTATACTACCCTAAAAAATGAATTCATAAATATAAACATAATATATTTAAATTAAATATATCTTTAAATCAATTATATGTATTTTAAATTAATTATAAAGGTGGTCATCGTATGAGATGATTTCACTCTCGCTTGTAATCGTTACTGATAAATGTATAGTATATATACGATACGACCGAAAATGGTCTTTGGCGGTGCCATGAGCATAGCGAGTTTGGACGGACATTCCCAGGCCATGTACATAACTAACGATGTACTTAATTCATAAGTTTGAATTCGGCCATATTCAAACTTAGTAGCTGCAGTCCGTGGACACAAAGTTGATCGCGCACGTCGCGTTTGTGAATATAACTCCCGGAGCGGAAAACCTTCCCCCCTTACGTCCGTTCAATTAGCAGCCATGGTTACTGCCACAAAATTTTTGCAAGAATAGCCCAAATTTGATTGTCATTATGATTGTCTTTTCCATGATAAAGATAATATTTATTTTTTAATCCTCATCGAAATTTTTAAAAAATATTTATTTATAATAATACTAGCAGGGAACCAGTAGCTGAGGAACCAAAGCTTTACGTGTCAAATTTACTGAATCACAAACGGTAACTGTCGATCATATCCGATTCTTACTATCAAAATCACTAAGCTACCCACGATACAACAAATAAGATAAGATATACTAAAATGCTAAAGTGTTACAGTGCATAATTCTCTTTTCTGATTTTATTATAAAATACAAATGATGACCATTGACTAAACAGAAGTCATCAATTGTATAGTTCATGTCTACCTTATTTGATATATTGTGAAGAAAGCGATACTGTTTTACAATATAAAGGTAAACGTGGATTATAATGTACTAACATAACATGTATGTAACTATTACATTTAAAATTTATATAGTTTTTTTTTTAAAATTTTATTATGTTTTTTGTTTTTAGTTTTATTAACATAACATGTGTTGGGATTGTTATAGGTGTGTAGAACCAAAGCATACACTAATTCTGAAACAATTAAATTACCTGTCTTCAATGTCAAACTGTACCATTAATCTATAAACTACACGTGTACCATCAGGTACGAATAATTATTTAATGTTTAATGTAAAATATGTATTATAGCCAATTAATTCACAATAGTGTTATATTTTTTATTTATTTATTTATTTTTTTTTTTTTTTTTGTAAAACATTTATATATAGTACCCATGAAGCTATTAGACGACTAATGTTTTCTCGAGCACATTGTAGAAATATTTCTATAGAAACATCAATTAATATCTACATGTAAAAATCTCACGATGAAATAATGGAAACTGAGAAACTAAAAGACCAACGTAAAACATCGGGTAAGATATATTTATGTTTCACTTAACGAAAAAAAATATGTATTAAAATGTGAATAATAATCAACTACAGAAGCAAAAATTTGAATTGATGTATAGAACAAATGGCATATATCGACCAGTAATAATGAAATGAGTTATAGAGATAAACTGAAAGTTGATGTCAATGAACTACCCAAGTAATACTATCTAGTATCTAGTATGAATAATTATTTATTATTTAATGTTTTAAAAAGTAAATAATAATGACTTATTTGTATAGAGCGTGCAGCTATAGAACTACCACCATGTGCTACAGTTCTTTGTTGATGTACAACTGTAGAAGCAGCCATTTTAATTACATATTTACAATGTGTTTCTTAATATCCATAATATACAACTCAAAATGTCAAAAAAACAAATATTTCCTATGAAATTGTAAGTCGCTCAAATAAATAATATTTTTATTTATTTAGTATTTAGAAATGTATAATGCAATGTTGATGCCTTGATGAACAACAACACATCATTTGAAAGCTTTTATATTAAAAAACCAATATAATTAGAGGAATATAAAGATTAAATATTTTTTATTTTTCATTATAACTATATTTATTTATGTTTACTTCTAACCTTTTGTCTTTAGTAAATATTTATATTATTAAGATTTGTTATTTGTCTTTAATAAATGATTACATGTGTTTTACCAAAAAATATAGTGACCTCTATATATAATATAATTATTGCACTTTTATATTTTTTGTTTTTTTTACCATTGCAGTCTATAATCAAACTTTTATTATAATTTATAATAAAAAAGCACCACCATCATATTGTAGCTTAAACTTTATAATCAATATACAAATTATTTAATATTTTTAATTTTGATTGATTAATTTTTGTATGACCCGTACTTTGTTATTTTTTTATGTATTGCAATAAAAGTTTTATAAAATTTAATTATCCTAATAAATGTAACATAGTTCCAGATGCTTGTATATAATTATGTAATATTGTAATATATATGTAGCATATTATTATGTATTTATGTTAATATTTTATATAAAAAAAAAAAAAAAAAAAAAAAAAAATAGAAAACTTTAAATTTATAAATTTGTTGTAATTATTTATTATATCTTTGTATTATACACTGTACTAATTTTGTCATTAGTAGGAATTTATAATAAGATTTATTATGTATCTTTAATAAATGGTTATGTATATGATTTACCAAAAAAATATAGTAACATCTATCTATAATATTATTATTGTTATTGTTTTAGATTTTTATTTTTTCCTGTATATTATTATGTAACACTGTACTACTGTACATACAAACAATTATTATAATTTTTAATTGTACCTCGGTAACTTAAACCTTATACTCACAACACAAATAAATGAAATATATTGTATTATGTATGTATATAAAATATGTAATATTTAGGGGTAGGCAGATGCCTCCATGGCGCACTGACTAATGTTTTTAATAATATGGTGATTTATATATTATGAAGTTAATTTCAATTCAGAATATTAATATTTAATTTAATATCATACACCTTGATCTCACGATTTACAACTTCACGAGTAACAGTTATAGATAACAGTTTATAATGGATAACATTTTTCAATATAATGATTATTGTTAAATTACTTTTTATTTTATAATAATTATATCTTATTTATAAATTACAAATTGAATACAATAATATGTCCGGAATTTTAAGGTCATTTTTTCATTTTTCTCATAAAATGGATTTTTTAAGGACATTTTTGACTATTTTTTAGAGCATAATTGTATGGTTTTAAGTGCATTTAAACCCGGCCCTAATTATTACCAATAGCCTGAGGAACATCTTTATCATCCTGTTCATTTATTTCATCTTTCAAATAATTAATAATTGCATTATAATTATTATTAAGCATAGCATTATAATTAATATTATATATAAATTTAAAAAACACAATACTAAACTTTTAAAATTAAGGTTAAAACTCAAAAGCACATTTTGTCATTGCCTATTATAACATTATATAAATTATTGAATTCAAAATTCAAATATCCAATATTAATTTTAACTTTTTAGGTTAAACATATATAAATAGTAGTAGACTAGTAGTGGTATTCAAACCAATATATTATATTTTTTGTGATAAGCAAACCGTATCTAACACGGCTGTAGATAAAACCGCATTTACAACCATGGTATCCAGGATCTAAATATAATAATAATCATAACGTATTTGTGATTATGAATATTCGTATCAAATACATTTTTATATAATAATTTTTCAAAAATTAGTATTTTGAATTTTATGATTATGTTGTTTAATTTATTAAAAAGAAAGTTCTGGGAAAAATTTGAGGAGCGTAGGCTGTAGAGAATACTTGGGCCCATGCCCCCTAGTTGCACTCATGCTTAAGACATAAAAAAAAAAAAAACAACAAAATTTCACACATCATTGTAAAATCAATATATTCTTTGCTACTCTCAGAATCTAATAATTCATATAATACCCATGTGAGCATGTATTATTTACAAATTAGTAATTATAATAGTATAAATACAAATATTTAGTACAAAATATATAATATATTTACTACATACAAAAATAAAATTACCTATATAGGTAGGTATTTACGTTTTATAGTAATAGTATACATCAGGGGTCACCAAATGGCGGCCCGCAATATAATTTTATATGGCCCGCAATATAATTTTATATGGCCCGCATACAAGGAGAAAAATACGATGCATATTGTTATTTCTTATAATCGTCATTTTTATAATTTGGTTTTTACATAATATAATAGATAATAGAAGATTACAGTATGAAAGCTGGTGGACAATACCTAATCGCTCGAATTATATTTTGAATAATTTTTACTAGTTCATTGATTATTGAAACAACTAGTTTAGAGCAAGACATTTTTCACATTAAAACAAAAATTTTGTATGCCATTTTTTTTCTATTTTTTTTTTTTAATATATTAATATACTAATGGCTAATAATAAAGTATACATTTATAATTATTATATATTTTTTTTGTGAACATAATAAGATTTTTATTTCTTTTTATGAATTTATTCTGTTCGGTTTTTTTTTTTTTACTTTATAAAATTTTTCACAATAAGTTTTGATGGCCTGTGAAAATTTCCAGAATTTCTAACTTGGCCCTTCAAAAATAATAATTGGTGACCCCTGGTATACATGAATATATAAATGTAATAATTAAAAATAATATGAATATTTTACATAAAAACAGCAACCGCTAGGTATAAATAAAATACTCAATAAAAACTAACTAACTTAAAAAATTCTTATCTACACTTAAAAAATAATATTATTCTACATAATTAAATTTAAACTAAAATTAACCAGTAGGTCTTACAAGATAAAACATAATATTGCTGAAAAAATATACAATAAAATCATAAAATTTAATATTTACTCACTTAAGGTACGACCACCGTGAGCTTGATCTATGTTATTTGTCATGTCATTTATTATATGCTCCAATACAATATCCTCAGTTTCTGATATCGAATCACTGGAATCACTGGAATCTGACACAGAAAATACTATGTATTCAATTTCACTATCACTTTCACTTTCATTTTCACTATCATCATCTACTTCTATTACTTCTAGTTCTGTATTATGAAAGACATCTAAATTAAGTAAGGTATCAAACCAAAACATCCAATCAACCATCCAATATGATGTTAATACCACCACGGGCGCAATGAATCTAGAACGGGAACACATTTGTAGAAGCAATAATCTTCCACTTGAAGGTGCGGATGTTAACAACAATTTTGGATTAACCCAAAGAAGAAAGGCAGACGTCAAGCATATAACCGATAACGATGTAATTCCCATGGCCATCTAGGACAATTACAATATTTGTGTTTTGTATTAAATAGATATTTTACCAACAATTTAATATTTTATGATTAAAATGTAAAAGAAGAACTCACCTCGTTGTTTAGAATAACGCGAAATGTTCCAATGTTATCGTGTATAATCTAATACTAGTAATAATAATAAAATATATTATTTTTAACTCTTAAATATATTAAAATGAAATAATTAAACAATGATAACAAACCAAGCGCCAATCTCTTTTCTTCTCTTTTCTTCTATGCGACACACCACACAATGAATAATTTACAATTAATAATAATTACAAATAACAAAATATTATTAATTAATTATCAACTGAAAACACGATATATATAATTGTAATTTAATAATTATAATTATAATTTAACCACAGATTAAGTGAATACAGATTGTGCACGGCCTATTCTGCACAGTCATGTTAAAAATTAATACGGTGCTGTGATTGGCTCGCCAAAATCAATGTGACTACAACTACAAAACAAAACTATTTGATATACAATATTTATCATATAATACCATTATTTTGGTTATAAATACTTACATGTACAATAAAATAGCATACATGTTAAGTATTCGAATATAAGTATTTGAATATTAGTATTCGAATACTTTTTTGGTATTCTGAATACTTTTTGAATACAAATTATTTGAAGTATTTTAAATATTTTTAAAATGCATATTTCAGGTATTCGTATTTGAAAATACACAAATACTATTTTTCAAGCACAATATTAGTTTATTACTATTCACTTAATCTGTGATTTAACGCTGCGATTCATCGATGATTATATTGTTGATATGTTATAAAATAATATTATATTGTTCAATGTATAATTTACGGGTCGTTAAAAATACAGTCGATTACAATACTTTGGAACGAAAAGTCGGTACAATATTTTTCAACTACCATTTGTCCGTATTTAAAAACATCGTTTGATACCCGTTATCACACACGATATTTATGATGAAGCACTTGTCATTTTTTAATTAAAATTATTTTTTTATATTATGCGTTCACTCGTGATGTTTTGTTCGTTGAATTTTATAATATACCAATTCAACAAAGCGCCAAGTGTAAAGAAAAATAGTATATTACTACCTTACTACCATACAATAACGTTTACACGGGACAACGTTACATTTTAAAAACAATCCCTCGTGCTAAATACAATTATTGTCAACAGAGTCAAATAGAAAGGTTAGTATTAATTATAATAATTATTTAAACGTTTTATAACTAAACAGTTCTAAGAAACTTATATATTTTTTCATACAAATTGCAAACGTGTCAAATTTACTGAATCACAAACAGTAACTGTCGATTGTATCCGATTCTTACTATCAAAATCACTAAGCTACCAACGATACAATAAATAAGATAAGATATACTAAAATGCTAAAGTGTTACAGTGCATTTCTGATTTTATTATAAAATACAAATGATGACCATTGATTAAACAGAAGTCATCGATTGTATAGCTCATGCAGGGATGGACTATCTCTTTGTTGTGGTCCGGGGGAAAATGTTTTTACAGGCCTCTCTGAATCTAATATAGATAGTTATTATTATTCAATATTGGTATATAATGTATTATAAAAATATGCACTTGCAATAGTTTATTATTATTATAGGTAGAGATACCTAGAAATGATGTTTTTAATTTTACTTTTTACCTAGACATTATAAGGCATCAGTAATTGAATAAAATTATTTATTAATACAACAATTTAAATTTAAACAAAATTTATTAAGTCATATAAATATAATATTTATAGTTTTTATTACACCATTAGTGAATTTTTCAACACATAACTTTGCTGAACCACCTCATGGAGTATTTCTTCAGTTGTAAGGGATTCTAAAATATCTTTGTTCAAAGTCATTAACAGAACATTATATTTTGTTAACTAATGGTATCATTAATGTGATACACCTAGGTAATATGACACAAAAATATGCACTTAACAAAAAGATAAATTATAATTTTAATTAATTATTTTAGGTATGGGTAAGTTAGGTGTTCAATTTAATTAATTTTTCTTTTTTTTAAACATCAGTTATAAATAGAGACCGGAATTGTATGCAATTGCATATTCACACTGAGTATATGCACGATATAGAGGGTTTGAAATGTGGGCATTTCAAATCTAACTGATTTTATAGAACAAATTTTATTTTGTATATTAATGCATATTTGAAGGCTTAAGATATATTTTGTTATTAAAGCATATAATTAGCATATTTTATAGATGTTTATACTTTTTTACTCTTTTCTGTCTTCTGTACATTTAAAAATGCATATTATGTTAATAAAAAATTAATTTTGAAATTATTATGGAAAAAATTTGATAATTGAAAAATATTTTTTTCTTGTTTAATATATTTATGGTTGTGTTGTTATTTAATTTAATTAATTAAAGAAATTTTGTTCTATTTATTTATTAATAATTTATTATATAATATGACTATGTATCAAATTTATAAATTTATTTAAAATTTTAAAGAACTAAATTTTAATACCCAGTAGAAATAATGTAATTTACTTTTAGTTTTTTTTATTCATGTGTTTAGTTTTATTTTTAAAATATTGAAAAAGATCTTATGTTCCTTCAATATCAAAATAACTATTTTAATATTTTAAAATCTACTAAAATTTGTTATATATTTTTTTGTTCATATTTTAAACACTTTCTAATAAATAAAATTGTGATTTTCTTAATTGGAATTTATTTCATTATGTAGATATATATCTACTTAACAATAAAAAATGTAGTTTAGATTTGAAAAAAATTTGTTTTTAAATTTCCTACAAATTTATAATGCGTATAGTGTACATTTTAAAATTTATGATACATATTGAAGCATATTTTGCCATTTTTATCATGCATATTTGCATCATCTTTCAATCCTTTTTAACGCATATAATTCCGGTATCTAGTTAAAATATCATCTATTATATTAGTTATATTATAATTTGAAGGATACCTATATAAAAATATAATTAAATTTATATTGTTAAATATCTATATCTATTATCATATTTTACTAATTAAACAGAAAAAATAGTAAAATATAAAAATTTGTAAATACTTGTTTTTTTATTGTCAGAATAATTTGTTGTTTATAATATTATTACGTAACAAAGATTAAATAGATATACCTAGTAGAAATAAATATATTTTAATAAATAACTATATTCTAGATAAGTCCATCTAGAAAATAACTATATAATCGTAATGTTCTATTTGCCTTATATTTTGGAAAAATAAATATTTAATAAATTAAATAATTAAACAATAAATAAAATTCTCTTCACATTATAATTAATAATAATAAAAATTGTTCATATTTTGTAATTTATAATCATATTAACACAGAAAATAATACAATAAAATAAATAATCGTTTATAATAATATCTATGGAAAATATAAATATATATCTATAGTTCATAATGGGTATGTGAAATTACAAAGGTCACTTACTTCAATAATAGTTTATTGCATCTTAACGGTGTTTTTGATGTAAACTACAAAAAATTTAATAATTTATTCTATTTTTAAACTATAATCCAACATTGGCGGCCTACCCTCCCTTGTTCCTACCATAATATCAAAGAAATAGTCTGTGACTCTGAGGCCACTTACATACATATTAGTGGCCACGTTCAAATTATAGGTTTGCGGTCCACTGGGGATTTCCCCGGTGGCCAGTCCAACCCTGAGTTCATGTCTACCTTATTTTGATATATTGTAAAGAAAGCAATGCTGTTTTACAATATAAAGGTAAAGGTGGATTATAATGTACTAACATAATATGTATGTAACCATTACATTTAAAATTTATATAATTTTTTTTTTTAAATTTATTATGTTCTTTGTTTTTAGTTTTATTAACATAACATGTGTTTGGGATTGTTATAGGTGTGTAGAACCAAAGCATACACTAATTCTGAAACAATTAAATTACCTGTCTTCAATGTCAAGCTGTAACATTAATCTATGAACTACACGTGTACCATCAGGTACGAATAATTATTTAATGTTTAATGTAAAATATTTATTACAGCCAATTAATTCATAATAGTGTTATATTTTTTATTTATTTATTTATTTTTTTTTTGTAAAACATTTATATATAGTACCCATGAAGCTATTAGACGACTAATGTGTTCTCGAGCATATTGTAGAAATATTTCTATAGAAGCAGCAATTAATATCTACGTGTAAAAATCTCATATATTCATATGACACGATGAAATAATGGAAACTGAGAAACTAAAAGGTCAACGTAGAAAATCGGGTAAGATATATTTATGTTTAACTTAACGAAAAAAAATATGTATTAAAAAGTGAATAATTTTTATATTTTAAACTGTGTACGGCTATAAAAAACACACCGCCCAAGGATCAAATACATTATTGGTCCACAACTACAGAAGCAAAAATTTGAATTCATGTATAGAACAAATGGCATATATCGACCATTAATAATGAAATGAGCTATAGAGATAAACTGCACGTTGATGTCAATGAACTACCCAAGTAATACTATCTAGTATGAATAATTATTTATTATTTAATGTTTTAAAAAGTAAATAATAATGACTTATTTGTATAGAGCGTGCAGCTATAGAACCACCACCATGTGCTCCAGTTCATTGTTGATGTACAACTGTAGAAGCAGCAATTTAATTTTATATTTACAATGTGTTTCTTAATTTCCATAATATACAACTCAAAATGTCAAGAAAACAAATATTTCCTATGAAGTTGTAAATCACTCAAATTGGATATATTATTAAACAAATAAATTATGAATATTTAAATAATATTATACATATTTTTTACCATAAATCCATTTAGTTATTTACTTACTGAAACAGCTGTAAAAACTTGAAAAATATATAATATATCACACAATCCATGGAGAGTAAATGATATTCATGAAACAAATATGTATGCATACTATAAGAATATGGTGTACTTACATGAAAACCTTTATAAAGAAATTTGGGAAAAGAACAAAAATAATTATGAAAATTATATACAATATATTCATGAATGTGTGAGAAATAATATAATACATTATGTATTAATATAATGTATTTAAATTTTCAAAATTATTGGTTTTTGTTGTTGTTTTAATTAAGTAGGTATTCAAGTGAGTATTTGCAATTTTTTTTCTATTTAACTCATAATCATGTTACGGATATTATATCACACATTTATAAATTTATTGTACTTAAATATTCATTTTTTTTTTTTCTGTTATTTTTGGTAGTTTGAATTAGTCACTTTATTGAGTATTAATCATTTTTTCTTTACTTTATTAAAGTATTAAAGTACTTTAGGAAAAGTAAAGAAAAAATTATTAATACTCAATAAAGTGACTAATTCAAACTACAAAAAATAACAGAAAAAAAAAATGAAAATTTAAGCACAATATATTTATAAATGTAATATGATTACTAGTTAAATAGAAAAAAATTGCAAATTCTCACTTGAATACCTACTTAAATTAAAACAACAACAAAAACCAATAATTTTGAAAATTTAAATACAATATATTTATGTATGTGTGTGAAATAATATTATACATGTTTATTACTATAAAACCTTTAAGTTATTTACTTATAGAAGAAGTTGCAAAAACACAAAAAATATAATAATTATAATAAAATATATGAATGGGGGATATTTATGACTATAATAATTATGGGCAGCTTCATTTTCTACCATACTGTTGGCACAAGTTTGACAATCAATTTTTTTAAATACACTTCTGACTACAAATCCACATATTATATAATATAAAATATTATTTTTTACTTCATCAAAACACTCGACAGCAGGTAGAAAATTAGATATAATAATTATCCTTATTTATATATATATATATATATATATCATATATCATATATCATATATGTATAAAAGTAACTTATAATAATAACATATTATACTGGATTTTTATGTACAAAAATGTTCGTACCTACTAATTATTCATAATCGTAGACCTTATACAATTAGTATAAAGTCAATGCTATTATTACCCTTTATTAGAGTATTAGAAGTTGTTTTCGAGCACAATAAATGCATTAAGAAATCTATAAAAATAAAAATCCAGTATATATGTATTTGTACAACCATTCGCAACGCATGACACTGGCATAATTAAATTTAAAGTACGTAATAAGTACAATAAATAAAATAATAATGAGTAAGATTCAAGAACAAAAATTCAAAAAAATTGTAAATTTAAACCCGCGTCTCCATTGACACATGTAAAACCATATAGCCATATCCTTTGCATATAACTGTAATACAAATTCAAAATGTTTTGCCAACCACTGAAATGGTGGGAACGGTTTGTCAGACTTCACGAGTACCTTATCTAATATAATATAGATATCTGTGACTCCATATCATGGTCGATTCATCCGCCGCTTAGCAGTAGCCAACTAGCCACCGTAGTTAACAATATTACGAATATAATTTATGCAGCAAACATTAATTGTTAGCGGAAAATAATATCGTCAGTCATGTCATTGTTCGCATCTGCAGCGTCCGTTACATTCGTCGGTTTGCTGTCCGTCATCTGCACCATATGGCGACCAGTTGAATCTAACCGTGTGGACAAGTACTCGTTGTTTATGCCTAATGTCAGACCCAAAAAGGTAATGCAAAAGCCAAGGATTTCCAACACGTTATTATTCTTTTTATAATTTTATAATTATTTTTATTATAATTTTATTTTATTTTATTTTATTTTATGTTTTATTGTGTTCATGAACTAAGTTTATTATAATATAAGGAATATTATAATAACTTAGTTCATAGTTTTAAAACAAAAATTCCGTTTCAACTACAGTATTATGGTTATTGATTGGACGGGTACGTTAAGAATATTATTTTTTTATGTTTGATAGATATTTATTATTTATTTTTGACGTCTGTAAGAGAGTCAAATGACGTAAATAGGATTGACATAATATAAAGATTATAAAGTAGGTATATAAGAATCGATTCAAAACTGAAAAAAAAATTATTTCTCTTTCAAAAAAGATCCTTTTATCGTGCACCAATGGGTGTGAACGGTTAGATCATCATCTCTTTTCTTTTCTTCTCTTCACTTCAGTGAAAATTGAAATTCGTGCAGTTATTAGATTTTTATGGTTAAAAAATTATAAACCAGTACAAATACATGGGGAGGTGTGTGAAGTCTATGGTGATGATAAAACAATTTCGAGATATGCAGTTGAAAAGTGGTGCAATATGTTTAAAAATGGCCAAACTTTACGTTTTGTCACCATAAACTTCACACACCTCCCCATGTATTTGTACCGGTTTATAATTTTTTAACCATAAAAATCTAATAACTGCACGAATTTCAATTTTGATTTCAAATTTGATCACGATTGTCAACTTGTTACTAATAAGCTTAACAACTAACTATCAATTTAGAAATTAATACGTTGAAAGTATAATGTGTAGAGTGTTACCCCAAAGTTTCAACAAAAAATATTCACCAGGACAAAAAATATGGCAAAATGCAACTTACTTTTTGATTGCCCCTCGTATCATTCTTCGAAACTCGAATTTTATCTAGAATTATATCAAAAGGAACACCTTCTTTCACTTTTCCTGTAATAATAAAATTAAACCATTTTGTAAAAGTTGTGATAAAAATCAACAAAACATCACATTTTATGCAAAATAAAATAAAAATATGCTAATTATTTTCTTAAATATTACCTAAATATTTTGAAAATAGGTATATAATATAAAATATCAAAACAATTATATACTTTACATAATATTATTACCTTTAAAGAAAAAAAAATGATGGAATGATAACATAGTTAACTAATTTTTATTCAACTTATAAGTATTAACCACACTTTTTTAAAGCATTTAAAATGTATTTAAATACATTTTGAAAATAGGTATATGTATTTATATTTGAATAATTTTGCTTAAATATTTTAATACTTTGTAAATACATTTTTCTATATATTTATACTGAACTGTATTAGTAATAATTATTTATTAGTTTCTTATAATTGAAAAATATAAAAACTGAAATATTTTATTAATTTACATTTATTTATATATACCTACATAATATTGGAAACAATTTTATTTTTCTAATAAAACTATTTATTATTTAATATAAAAATAACAAAATTAAAATTGTTTCAAGTTAATACTCTTAAAAATATAAATACCTAAATAAAATATTAAAAAAAAAATTAACTTAAGTAAATAATAAATAAATATAATGTGTCATAAAACATAATAAAAATTTTGTGGTGGATTTTTTTTCGGTGGGGGGGAAGGCTCAAAATTTAAAACAATTTAAAAAAAAAAATCATTTCTTAATATAAAAACTAAATTAAAAACATTATATATTAAAAAAAGAAGTTATATGTGTAATATGTACAAACAAAATTGTTATCATCTAGAATTTCTATTGACTTCATAAATCAATATAATTAATAAATACTATTACTATAAATATAACTGCATATGCGTGTATAACTGTATACTGTTTATATATAGGATATATATATATATATTCTTATATAAATAAATTATATTTATTATAATTAAAATTATTATAAATTAATAAATATTTATAAAACAAAGTAAAGTTACTGATCATAAATCCATAACAATTATTATATAAAATATAAATAATCAAATTTTGTAATTAAAATAAATATTTAAAAGAAAATAATATAACTCCTCAATATATATATAAATAATGTTTTATATAAAATGATAAGGAAATACAATTAGTATCTACCACGATTATCTATCGTGACAACCAGCTCTGAAAAAGAGCTCACGTTGCTTTCGCGATCCTCTCGTGACGCATGACGCTGTTATTTGAAACCAATACAGTACATGTAATGAGAATAACGGTGCGGGTCCGTCTGTCAACTATCATAAATCGTAATAATATGTTCGTGGTCGCGGTTTCTTGTCGTTCGCCGATGCTTTCAATCTTTCATTATCTTTTTAGATTCTAAGCGAATTTTACAATGATGTGAGATTTTTTTTTATTCTGTAAACATTTTTACTACCCGAAATAATGCTCCGATTTTCACGAAGAGAATATGTTTCCGGTTGGAAAGTGGATGTAGTTGGTACTTTATTTAGGTCATTTTTCGAATTTCTCAAAATTGATCCCAAAGGTACGATTTCGGTTGCGCGATTGCGACCACGATCCGCGACTGAGACCCAAAATCGCAATCGCATTCGCGTCGTCTTGGTTTATTCTAAGCGATCAGCAATCGCGATCGAAAAATTTAATAATGTAATTTGTATTTTATATTGCATCATTCAGTTGCACTCAATATTTTGATTGAAACGGTAAAAAAAAAAAAGATGAGCTGATACTCCTGCCGCACAGGATACAGGTGTGCGAATCATAGCAATTAATTTTAATTATAATTTGAATGCAATGATAAACCATTGCATTCGAAAAAACGATTCTGAGCGAAGTTCAGTCAGATTATAATTTTCGTTTGAACTAAAAGTATCAACTTAAAACAGCTATAAAAAAAAATTGATATTAGGGATATTTATAATATTTTAGTATGATGTTAAGTAATATGTAAGTATACTTCAGTAAAATTTTCAGACCCTAATACCAAAAATTGCCAATTTTATCAAACATATACGTAAAAACGAGAATTTTACGAAATATTCAATGTCCAATATTTTGTAGAAAAATGAACGTAACGGTTCCAAAATTTCACCACATATATATAATAGCTATGTGAACACCCAATTTTTTTTTTTCAAATCTCTATCTTAAAAATTGCCCTAGTTATCGTGAAATATAGAAATTGAATTCGTCAAAATTCCATTTTTCGTCATTTTTTCGAAGTTTTTTCTACCGCTTATAGTCAATTTTGAGAAATTCGAAAAATGACCTAAATAAAGTACCATCTACATCCACTTTTACATCTGAAACTCGCTATTCGTGAAAATCGAAGCGTTATTTCGGGTAGTAAAAGTGTTTTCAGAATATTTATTTATATGTATGGATTCTAAAATTTTCGTTTTACTAAAAATATCAACTTAAAACAGCTATAAAAAAAAATTGTGACTTGGGATTTTTATAATATTTTAGTATGATGTTAAGTAATACTTAAGTACTTCAGTAAAATTTTCAGACCAAAATACCCAAAATTGCCAATTTTTTATGTACCGTATACGAATACACATATTTCCTGCAATTCATATGGTTAGTCTAGTCTCTAGTGTCTAGTGGAACGTTACACCTTACAGTACAGGGTGTCGTTCGGTGTTTTTTTTTATTTAAGTTATACAGTTAAGGAGCAGTCAGCTGGGTATTTCCTACTACACTAATCGTCCTTTTGAACCGGATCGTTAGACCGATATAAAACCAAGGTTTCTTATTTATATTATATATTATGATATAACTATTTAATGAAATATTTTAAAATATGTAGGTATTGTGTATTATATTATATTAATGTAGTTTTGAAAAATGGAACTAATCAAATATATCCAAAATAATGACAATTATTAGGAATATTATTAATTAATAATTATTGAAAAATTATTAGTATTATTTTAATATTTTTAGATGGATTTGTATTTATGTACGCCAATAAAAATAGATCTGAGCAAGTCATATTTCATTGGTAAGTGATGACATTAAAAAATCGATTAAAATCAAAAATATGAATGAAATTTACTTTAGTACTCGTATTATTATTCTTATACATTATATCATGTAGATTCTATATTTATATAATTATTTTTATTATTCTATAGTTGGTTTTGAACCAAATGCCAATAGTTATACGTCACATCATATTATACTCTATGGATGTTCAGAATCAGGAAATAATAAACTCGTTTGGTAATACAAATTAGTAAATTTAAATTGAATTTTATATCATTTGAAAAATATAATATTGTTATTTTATTTTTAAGGAATTGCGGAGGAATGGGTATGCCTTCAACAACAGCATACAATAATACGTATATGCATTCCAGCCCGTGCAAATCTGGATCAAATGTTCGTATTTATTTTATTAAATATTTAAATATAAATGTATTTTTTTTAAAAAAACTTAAGGTCAGTTAATCGATGCGTGGGAAGAAGAATGAAAAACCACGTTTTATTGTATTTAATAGATCTTCCTTATATATTATATTACATACTAGTAGAGATCATTTTCTGCATTTTTGGTGTAAATAACTAAATTTTGTGACTTGACACCTTTTTTTACGCTAACCTGCAATGTATATCATTTTGTTCTGATTAATTTATATTTTCTTTTTGATTAGATAATATTATATGGAAACTATGTTTAATTAATGAAATTTCGTAGATATACATTTATCATAGAATAATAAATATGTATATTACTAAATAAACCTAATTGTATACCAGTAGGATGTTTTGGGGCATTCTGGATCCGCCACTACCACACAATCACCGCTACCACCCCGCGAACCACGATGTGGTGCGTGGCGGTGGCAGATCCAGAATGCTCCAAAACATACTACTTATGGGTATATTGTACACCTATATTGTGTACAATCAATGATATTGAATTCTAAATTATGGATAATGATAATGATTATTGTTAATTTACAAATCTTAAATGTAATACTAATTATATAAAATATATTTATTAATATGTAACTTTTAAAATTGCTTATACCTATATACGTATACGTTAAATATTAACTATAGCGGTTCTGGGTATAAAAATCTGTCAATAACTTGATATTTATATTGCAGAACATTTATTTTTATTTTTTATAAGTTTACAAATTACATGGTGTAATGTTAATTGTAATAATTATTTTTCGATATTTGATCTCAGATATTGTACGCATGGGCACGCGATGCGCCTACATTAGAACTACCCGACGGTGTTGGTTTTAAGGTGGGAAGAGATACGCAGATCAATTATTTGGTTTTACAAGTTCACTACCACAGGAAATTCGATGGTGCGTATACCTACGACTTTAAAATTAAAACATTGCATAATATTATTTCTAAATAATTACAATGTGTTTTTATATATTTATGTACCAGACGATGAAACGGATAATTCTGGCGTAGTGTTACATTACACAGAAAATCAGTAAGTTCTATATTTCGTTATTAGTTCGTATTACATTTACAATTGATGAGATATTAATATATACATATTATTCGTAAAGTTATAAACACTAACGTAGGTAACTAAAGTTATAAAAGTAATTATCTAAAATTATTAATTAATGATAATAAATCCAATTTTTCCATCATGTGAGCAGTGAGCTTACTACCAACTTATGACAAATATTTTTATTTATCTAACAACATTTGTGGTTAAAAAATAACATTATAATCGATATTATTCTATCTAGTGATGTGAGTGTGAATTATGACGATCGGTCCAATTTGAAAATCGAACTTATAATAAATATAATTAATTAAAACAGCAAGGGAATTTTAGTTTAGTTTTTATAAAATGTTCGTAAATCAATTACTCATGCATTATTAATATTAACAACTAAGATTAATTACGTAAAATAATATATAGGTAATAGTTACTTTAAAATATTATGTTATAAACTGGAAGACTTTTTTTATAGTTTGATTTAGTTCGAGCTCAAGTTTTGGGAAATCTTTATTTAGTTTGGTTAGAACTCAGATAATAAAGTTTGTCATTTTTTAATTTCATCAAATTCGTCATTTGTGTGTTATACACTTATACGGGACATAATAGTTCGTTACTTTATACCTATACCTACATTTCATACTATTAATGGTTGAATTTGTTTCCATTATATTGTATAGACAAAGAAAAATATTGTAATTATTTATTTATTTTATACAATGCATAATAGATAATAATACAAACATATAAAATATTGTCTGAATTTTTTATTAGACTTTATAATAATTTGATCTCACCTAATCTAAGACTAATTTTAACAAAATGCATAATATATCAACGAAATAAAATAATATTGATTATATCTCAATATCATCAAAACGTGGCATTGACCTTCTCGTAGTACCAAACCACAGAATTATAATTGTGTTGATTGTTAATATTTTCCCAAGAATCATTATCAACCAAAATTATTGTATTCTGTGCGGGACACATACTCTGAATCTACGTTAGTACCATCAGTCCGATTAATGATCCGAAAAATATTATTATACCGATGAAGATTGGTTTTTTTATAAATTCTACTCTAGATATTAAATGGGCTGTTGGCAATATAGAATACGATTTTGATAGGGTTTTGTATGGTTGCTGATAATCCTTGAAAGGTTCTTTCAGCTGCGTTCTCACATCGACAATCTAAAATAATATTATTTATTTATAAATATATAAATATATTTTTTTTTTTTACTTAAGTTACATTGTATATATCGTTATATTGTTTATGCTATTATGCCAATAGGTAATGTACCTTCTACCTACTAAAATATAGGTATTTTATAGCAAGGCTTGGTAATTTATTTATTTAATCTATTTTACTGTGGAATAACATGTTTTATCTGGTGGATGAATCAGTTTGAAAACCCTGGCCTTAATGAGTTTTTTTAACTGAGTAGTTACGTTAATTTGAAAAGTTTACAGTTAATAAACTAATGAAATATTTTATTATTTCAGTTAGATAAAAAGTTTTTTAACTAACGGTTATAATATAATACCTAGGTGAACACCCAAAAAAATTTAAGTTTCTAACTTAAAAATTTCCCGAGTTATCGTGAAATGTTGAAATCGAATTCGAAATTTCAGTTTTCGTGAAAAATGATGTTTTTTCGTCATTTTTTTGTCGTTTTTTTCTACCGTTTAGGGTCAATTTTGAAAAATTCGAAAAATAACTAATATAGGTAGTATAATTACTACCTATATTATTATAATTACTGTAATTATTACTTTACGACGTAATGTAATCAGATAATCCATTCGATCTTGAAACGGCATCGTTTTCGACCACAAGTAACATCTTTCCAACTGTTGTAGCAGCGTATACTGAAATTCGCTGATTGGTGTAAACGCAACACTATTTGGTTTTTGTTCTTTAGCTAACTGCGTTTTCACTAAAATTGTTTGTTCCGATTCGACATTTGGTAATATTATCACCATCATCATATAAATTGGCGAGACGATAAAATATAAATACATTTTAAATTGTTTATAATTTATAGAATAGTGAAATAGATTATAGATGGTATAGACAGTGAGATTTAAAATAAAGAAGATGAGAACGAAACAAATATTCAGAAATATGTTTATAAATATGTTTATATCTATAGTAACAACTATTAATTATTATACATTTAGATAACAGGTGGATACGCTATAAAAAAAAAATATCACATAGGTACCTATATAATATAGTATATATACCTAAACACTTTTCACGTCACGCAAATTGTTGTTTATGAAATAAATATATAGGTAGGTAAAATTTGAAATAAAATTTTTTATTTACTTAAAATAATTTATATAATAAAGTAGAAGCAAATTTATTGTTAGATAGGTAATTAATATTTTTATAAATTTACAATGATTAGTCTATATGTAATTAAATGAGAAAATTGCAAGGGAAGGGATACAGGTGTAAAGAGGATGGTGTTGAATTTTGATTAATATTTGAACGTCATGATAAATCATTACATTTTCAAAAACGATTTTGACCAAAATTCATTAGATAATATATGTAGTTATGTACCGATTAAAATTTTTACATTTTAGATTCTGAGCGAAACGAAGGTTTTACAATGGTTTTACAATGATGTGTGTCTTTTTTTTTTCTTTATATCTGAAAACACTTTTACTACACGAAATAATGCTCCGATTTTCACGAACAGCATATGTTTCCGGTTGGAAAGTGGATGTAGTTGGTACTTTATTTAGTCATTTTTCGAATTTCTCAAAATTGACCCTAAGTGTTAGAAAAAACAACGAAAAAACAGCATTTTTCACGAAAACTGAAATTTCGACGAATTCTATTTCAATATTTCACGATAACTCAGGCAATTTTGAAGATAGAGACTTGAAAATTTTTTTGGGTATTCGAATAGCTACTATATATATGTAGTAAAATTGTGGAATCGTTACGTTAACTTTTCTACAAAATATAGTATAGGTTCAAGTCTTTGAATATTTCGTAAAATGTTCGTTTTTATGTTTATAACGTTTAAAAAATTAGCAATTTTGGGCATTTAGTTTTTGAAAATTTTACTGAAATATACTTACATATTGATATTACTTAATATCATATCAAAATATTAGAAAAATTTCTAGTCTCAATTTTTTTTTATAGTTGTTTTATGTTGAAATTACAGTAAAATCAATATTTAAATTATTTATATGGATTTTTCTTATTATATTACAATATTTTACAATACTGTTATATAAAATTGACAAATATTTTTTAAAAATTTTAAAAACTTAATTTAAGCTGAAATACATTTTACTTAACCTTGTTCCAATTAATTGTGAATTATTACAAAATTTACATATTACAATTGTTCCAAAAATTTATCACATATATATGTAGTACCTACGTGAACACCCATAAAATTTTGAAGTCTCTAACTTCAAAATTGACGGAGTTATCGTGAAAAATGCCGTTTTTTGTCATTTTTTCTATCGCATAGGGCCAAATCAAAAAAATCTCCTTAATGAAGTACCAACTATATTCACTTTTCCACCAGAAACATATGCTATTCGTGAAAATCGGTGCTTTATTTCGGGTACTAAAAGTCTTTACAGACATACAAAAAAAAAAAAAAAACACATCATTGTAAAACCAATTATATTTTTTGCTTCGCTTAAATTTTTAAATAATATGATTATTGATTAATATTATTATAAGTTAAAAGTTATAACTTATAGTCTGATACGTTAATTATTATATTAGTTAAATAAGAAAATGTTGTACAAAAATATAAATTTGTAAATATTGAACGCATACTCGTATAGTTTATACGTATCCGTATTTTAACTCGTGCGTATTTTTATTTATCAAACAACGTGTTAGATAAGTCAATGATATAATATTATAACAAAATTTCTTGCCAAGTAGTTCCTACTCATATATTATAATAAATTAAGCTTGGCCATGGCATATAAAACTTTAAATTTTGAGTGAATGATCAAAGATGTCAAATTAAAATTTAAAAAATCCCTTTGAGCGATTAAGGATATAAAATGTGTCCCTTTAATCACATTATAACAAATAATAGGTAATAGTTTTTTTCTTTTAAAACAACATTTATAAAACTTAAAGTACCTAATCTAACATATAATTTATTTGTTATGAATATTGTGTCAGTATAATATTTTTGAATCCAATTTTGGACCGATAAATCGTAAAAACCTAAATCGTGTAGATACTCATATACGAAAATTTAAGTACAATCACTATAAATAATCACTGTATCATTATAACCAGTGGCTACTATAGCGATGATTGATGACTCAAGTTGCTCTTTCTACGACTTTCTTTTAAGATAAATTGATCGATTTACCTATGTTTACAGATTAGAGAAACAAGCTGGAGTATACTTACTAGCTACCAACGGCAGAATCGATCCATACTCGACAGAACACATGGAATCATCGTGTCCTATGTTTGAACTCGGGAAGGTCATACATCCATTCGCGTACAGAGTTCATACGCATGAGTTAGGTATAAGCGAAATGCGATTCGTATATTAATATATTATTCAATAATGACTAAAATATGTATTCGTCTATATAATAATAACTACAAATACAAGTATGAAGTAATAGTAATAACCGCGATTGTTGACTTTTGGTTTACAGGTAAAGTTGTAGTCGGTTATAGAGTAAAGACTTTTAGTAACGGATTTCAAAAATGGGACTTGCTGGGTAAAAGAGATCCTCTGACACCACAAATGTTTTATCCCGTAGAGAACAATATTATTGTCAAGTATGGTGATATATTGGTAAGAATATTGATAATATTGATGTCATATAATTATATTTTTATCATGTTAGAAAAGCGAAAGGTTTATGGTTTATATTATATTAAAAAATAAACGCTGTAAAAAGTGATCAATTTAAGAGGATAATTTTATCGTTTTAGATTCTGAGCGAAGCGTAGAATGTATTGGTTTTAAATGATGTGTGATTATTTATTTTTTTTTTTTTTTATTCTGAAGATACTTTTATTACTCGAAATTTCAAATTTCGATTCAAATTTCAACATTTGATGATATCTGGGGCAATTTTAAAGTTAGAGACTTGAAAATTTTATAGTGTATTCACATAGGTACTCTATGTGTGATAAAATTTTGTGTTTTAAATATTTCATAAAAAAATGTCAAAATTTTAATTAATTCCTATATTATCCGACTGAATTTCTCTCAGAATCGTTTTTCGAATGCAATGGTTTATCATTGCATTCAAATTCTAATTAAAATTAAACACTATGATTTGTACACCTGTATCCTAAGCGGCAGGAATATCAACTTATCTTTTTTTTTATATTTTATATCTAATGTTCAATCAATTTTAACGTAAAAAACATATTATATTATTAACTTTTTATTATTAAAATTTAGAAATATAAAATAAATATTTAGGACATAGATATATATAAATTATACATTACAATGTTGAATGTTGTAATAGTTTATGCGGTGACTTTATTGAAATTATTTTATTGGAAATTATTAAAAAAAAATATCATTTGTTATAAAAACTAACTTTACTAAGGGGTTACTACTAGGTACTCGTATTTATTCTTTACAATATGTCATTGGCTGTCGACAGGAATAGGAGCAAGAAGAAATATTTGACCATTGGCCATTTTGTATTCTTCTCTTCGGGTTTGTAAATTTTTCAAAAAACATTTTACATTTGCCCTTTTTAGTCTTTACCATATACAACCCTATACTAATATAATACGTACAAATTTCTGTGGACATTGGTATAATAAAATAAAATTACAAATATTAAATTTTATTACAATTAAAATTGATCGGTAGGTTATTTATTTTTTCTTCAGGCTGCCAGATGCACGATGGAAAGTAATAGAAACATGGTTACTAGAATCGGGTAAGATCTATTATTATATTACAATTAAATTAATTAATCACTGCGAGTACCTACTCAAGGTAGTAGGTACTCTTGTGGTCAATCCTTGATCCAGTTTTATTATTATTTTTATATTATCCGCAGAATGACCAGCAACGATGAAATGTGTAATTTTTACGTAATGTATTGGGTAGAGGGCACAGAACCTCTGGAACATCAGTTTTGCGTGTCCAATGGACCCCCTCAGTACTATTGGCACAACGATCCGTATCTAACCAATATACCGGACAAAGAAGCATCGATATTATAATTATGTATCATACCATCAGAACAGTACTGTATTATATTAAAATACTTCATTCTGAGATAATCGAGTTTAAACATTTTTCAGAATGTGAAATACTCATAACACAAAAAGTAATGAACATATCGTTTTGAAAATGTAATACTTTTTAATTTTTTTATGATAAATTTATTATTTATTTTTAAATATTTTGAATTAATACACTAATGAAATACTTTTTTTATGTATTCCATGCATTATAATAGTAAAACAATATACCTACTTTTCATTTAATATTTCAAAATTTTATTGTTTAATAATATGAAAAAAACAGTAAATTTCTGGTCTTAGTAGTAGAAACAATGTTTTAAAATTTTGTCACATTAATAAAATTAAAATTAAATCACTTTCATTCAGTCCATTAGTACTTGTAATGACTAGTACAATTTGAATATTTACAATAAATAATTTTTATTTTATACAGAGCCTATTTAAATAATTTTTTTTTAGTAGTTTTTTGCTTAGTACTTTTGTTTTGTATTGGTGTTATAGCCTTATTTTTTGATTTCTTTGCACTTGTATTATCCCTTTGAGATTTTTGGAGAGGTATTAAAGTTGGAGCATTGTCTGTCAATAAATTTTTATAAAAATAATGATACTGCTCAGGAATTAGGTTTGATTTGCATAATGTGAGGAGATCATCTTTTTTTGAATATGAAATTTTTGGAGCAGTTCTATAAGCAGATTTTAGGGAAATATCTTCTTGTCTGGATAATATTGTTTTCTTTTGGGGTTACTTCTTATATTTATAGTCTTGTACTCATTTTCGGAAAAGTTAGTTTTGTAGTATAAAATAAAAGGTGTTTCTTTTTTAAAATGTATAACAACCATGTTTCCCATCAAAACGTTTTCACCATTTTTATTAATGGAGTAATTTGTGCCCATCTCATTACATAAACTTTTAAGGTCAATAAAACTCTTTGTGTCCATTTCAGTAGTAGAATATGGTGTCCCATTTTTCTTAGCAACTTTTATTATTGACACTCATTGTGCAGGGATGTACGCTGGTCCACTATTTAATGCACACTTTTTTGATTCTCTATTTGGCTATGCATTGAGTCAACTGACATTTGTGTATGTCCAGTTGTCAAAAAGTTATGTGTTATCTCTGAAATATTATTAATATACATACAATATACATGTAAAGAGAATAAATGTATCTATTTTTATTCTGACCATTACAGTTGTCAGAATAAAATAATAGCTCGGTTCTTTCTTTAGGTACAAAATTTTCAACAAATTTTAAAATGCAACTTCCTATTTCTATAGCTCTCCTATACTCTCATTCCAGATAAAACAGTGACATTGTTATTTGAATGAAAAACTGTAAAGTTATAAGTGGCCAGCCTTCTTTTATAATAAAAACTGGACACTTCACCTGAAGGTGTTGGTAAGACTGCCTGTAAATCATAAAAGTAAAGTCCTTTATTAATATTTGATTTTATAAAATGAATGTCTTTATCTATTTCATTTCTAGCAGCTGCTTTACTTTTTATATGTTTTTCATAAATGTCTTCTTATTTTGGGGTTTTGGATAAAGTATTTTTATATTCTTCACATACAGAGCATTGGTGTTTTTTGGGGTAAAAAACCCTATATTAAGTTCATAATTGAAAACATTTTCATAACAATGTTTCTTAACTGGTGTAATAATATTATTTTTACAATATTCTGTATACATTACATACATTTCTGCTAAATTTAAATTTCCATCTATAAATTCTCTGGTGGTACGACTTCTTAAATAATGGGACTCAATCCTTAGAAATAAATTTATATGATCCCTAACAATATTTTTTTCTAGTTCACTGATATAATTTTTATTTGTATGTTTTCCTCTTATCTTTTTCTGTACTACCTGAATCATTTAATTTTCTCCTTGCTGTTGTAATATTTGTATCATTTATGTTTAGTGTGAATTTGAAAAAAAGTTTGCAAACTCTTATTCTTGAAGTTTCTCTTTCCACATTAAAAAAAAATAATGCAAATTATTTGATCTAGAAGAATTAACTATTTTATATTGATATTTTGGTTTTACTATTTCTACATGACAATTAATGAAGTCATGTCTATCAATATTTGCAAGCTACCAACTATACGTATATGCAATTTTCTATTTTAAACCTATGCTATTCATAAATATACGAGTTATTACACTAATGTTCTGATGGTACGAATTATTATAAAATATTCATAAGATAATCCAAATTGATTGTGACTTTATTATTATTTTTAATAATTTAAATTTGTACATTATATAATATTTTATAAAATCAGTTTTTTGTAATAGGCAGGTACATCGTACACCAAATTATAAAGCTATAACAAATTCGTAGTTTTAAAATTAAATTAAATATTTAAATTTTATTTCTTCAAATATATTACCTATTTTATAAGTAGTTACTTATATTATTTTAAAACAATAATTTGCAATTCAATTCAAACGAGTACCTACCTACTTTAGCAAAATATAATTTAAGACCTAACCTACTTAATATTACTATGAATGATTATAATTATAAAAATATATGACTGTAAAATATTATAATAATCTTATACTATTTTACTTTACTTTCGATTTAATAGGGAATGCATTTTCTTTACTACTACACACTAATCATAGTTGATTACAGTGTAGATAACAGTTGTATTATAAATAAAAAAAATAAAATTCTATTTATTAATTTATTTTATAAATCAAAATATCCACATTGTATATTTGAAAAAGAAAAGGGTTAGGTAACTAAGGTTAAGTATAATATACTTAATTATGGATAAAAATTATAATATTTCTAGAAAAATAATTTTGAATTATCTAGAGCTCAATTGAAATATTTACCTAAAATAATAATTCTAGAATTTTTATATGAAAATTTAATTAATTATATTTACAATAATATAGTACCTAATAATTAGTAAACTCTGGTTCACGAGACACAAATGTAGGTACTTATTGGTTTTGTATAATATATTTATTGGAAAAGTAGAAACTTAATTGCAATTAACAAAAAAAGAGAGGGTAGGGATACAGGTGTAAAGAGGATATATTTTTGAATTTTAATTGACATTTCAATACAATGATAAATCATTACATTCGAAAAACGATTTTGATCGAAGTTCATCAGATAATATATGTTATATTTATATGTACCTACTGATTAAAATTTTTACATATTACATTTATTAGTCATCTCTACATTCAATATAAATAATTAGGTATAAAATCATGGGCGGATATTTGGTCACATCCGTGAGAGGCTTAATATTTTTGTTTTATCCATTAGCATAAACATACATTTTTAGACGGTTCAATTTACTTATTAGTGGCTAGTGTCCTGTTGATAACATTGCTGTATATAATATAAAATACCTAAATTAATATTATTTTATTATTTCTGCTTCTGTAACATTTGTCTTAGAAATGCAGACAAATAAAAATAAACGAATTAAAATAACTAATTTCTTTTCTCCCATTTCACAGAATTAGAAAACGAAAAAATAAGTATTTTAATTTTCAAATTATTATTTTATAATAAAACATTTTAAATATATACCTACTTCTTACATATTTAAACTTTTCTTTTTATTTTTGTTTGTAAATTTATAAAATATTAAGTAAATGCCAAATGGACAATTGGTTACCTACTTATTTACTGTCAATATTTTTTATATACGAGTATAGTTATTTAAAAAGTCAATTAGTTTTAAAAAAGTTATTGCGTTTTTGATTCTCGACCCCTTTGAATTTTAAAGACAAGAATTTTACGAAATATTTAACGTCCTATATTTTGTGGAAAAAGTAACGTAACGGATCCAAAATTTTACCACATATATATATATAACTTATATGAATACCCAATAAAAATTTTAAGTCTTTAACTTCAAAATTGCCTAAGTTATCGTAAAATATTGAAACCGAATTCGTCGAAATTTCAGTTTTCGTGAAAAATACCATTTTTCTTCAATTTGCCCCCTGGCTAATTCTAGAGAATTGGAAAAAATCACCTAACAACATTATCAAGAAATTCGGAATGAGTAAACGGTGAAAATTTCCCCTCAAAATCGTCATCGGTGATACCGGAGAAATTTTTTGAAGTTACCGGTTACACTGTTGACTGCTAACGTTTATCATTTTTGTAACCATATAAGAATGGTGGTTACACCGTTGACTCCCCCACTACTTTATCAATTAATCCCCTTATTCCGCTTTAAAATTTTAGACGGTAATTGGACAATATTTATTTTTAATTTCGTTTTTGTGGTTATTCATTGTGGAATTGTGTGGAGTGAAAAACAAAAGAAATTTGAATATTCAAATAAATTGAATATTATATTATTATTTTTTATCATATTATAGAGAATTAATATTATGATAAGAGTTTAAGTGGGAGAAACAGACTAATCACCTCCAAAAGCTAAAGCGAATTTCTCAACTATCGGGTTGTTGACGGTTGACTGTTGAATCAACGATAATGTTCACCGTTTACACATTCCGAATTTCTTGTATGCATATATTACCGAATGGTATTCTCATTATAGACCTTAGTCTTTGATCTATGATCTTTGATCAATAAACTATGATCTATGATCTGTGATATGGTCAACCCCAGAGAGGTACTCAAAGAAATATTATAAGATTTACGATGGAAATTACTGTTTATATAGATGGTTGCTATTAGCATTGATTATAGAATAGACAGATAGCCCATACAATGTTAATATTTGGCGACCACGAATATGATGAGGCTAATAGGGAGCGCTAGTGTATAAATGATGCAGCCGCAGGGAGCGGTAGTTTAGAAATGAATAAATGATGCATCCGCAGGTAGCGTTAGTGTAGAAATGATGCGACGGTAGTACCCCTATCATAGGTAGATGAATAACATGTAGGGGTACTGAAATTCAAAGTAGTGGGGTCATGATTGAAGTTGGATGGCGTAGTGGTAAATCTAATAATAGATTATTGTAAAAATATTGGGAATTTGACGAATTATTTTATTCACGATTAACGGTCTGACTTTTACGATATCGCTTGAACTATCAACATTGTTGAAGTGTTGACATTAAGTGAAAACTTATATTGCGTAATAGAAAAATAAAAACATTCCTATATAATATAATATTATATAATATTAATATAATATTCCTATACCTAATATTCCTATACCATGGGCTATCTGTCTATTCTATAATCAATGCTATTAGTAACAATATTTTTATTATCACTATGGTTACTATTATAAACAAATTTATCTGATGAATCAAATTCGTCGAAGGTTAGATTAGGTAATGTCATTTTTTCGTTATTTTTTCGTCCTCTTTCTTTGTGGCATGTGGTCTATTTTAAGAAATTCAAAAAAGACCTTAATAAAGTACAAACTACATCCGATTTGAAATCGAAAACATATAATATTCGTGAAAATCGGAGCATTATTTCGGGTAGTAAAAGTGTCTTCAGACATAAAAACAAAAAAAACAAAGACACACATCATTGTAAAACCAATACATTCTTCGCTCTGCTCAGAATCTAAAAATAACGAAAAAACGGCATCCACAAAAACTATGGCTCTATGGGAAACGTGTGGTGTAGTCGGCGTAATATTCCCGAAAGCTACCTAGGTGTTAAGCACCGTAGCCAGGCATCGACAGCAGATGGGTGACCGCAATTTTTTGTTTTTTTTTTTTTATATCTGAAGTCAGGCCTCCCAATGTGGGTGTTGTTTGGACCCAGAGTATAGTATTTTAGTATTTTCATTATACTTATATAATTTCGATTAGATTTCAGTTACCTATTTCAGTATTTCCCTTAATATTAAGGGGCCCGGTGTCGATGAGTTTTTAAATACTAAAACATGCTTCACAGAAAAAACTCTGACGTCTCACGGAATAATCCGATTTCGATTATTGTTTTTTTATTTGAAAAACCTCTTACAGCCATACAAGGCGAATTGGAGTTCGATTTTTAAAATTTAAATTCGTTATTGTATTGTAATAAGAAAAATAAAAAAAAAAATGTTATTATTTTAAAAATAAAAATTATATTTTGTTTTTTAATAATGTTCGATAAATAGGGCCCGTAAACATATTTAGTACGGGGTCTAATATTGTATGCGGGGGGCCTGTCTGAAGTCATTATATCAAAATAATTAGAAAAATCTATAGTCTCAATTTCTTTTATAGCTGTTTATAATTGATATTTTTATTTACACCTATATCCCTGCCCCTGTCCCTGTATCAGCTCTTATTGTTTTTATATTATAATTTATAATATTTACAAAACACAGATAAGAATTATTGAGTTATTATTCTAAATTGTAAGAAAATAAACATACGTAATACAATAAGAAGGTTTTATAATATAAATACCGACCTGTTTATTTTAAACCGATATTGAATCTTTATGCGTATTTAACATAATAATAATTTTATAATAACAGTATACATTCTATAATAAGTACAATATTTTCATCACCTATACACTATAAAAAATATGAATTATTTATTTTAAATTATGGGCCGAATAATTTTCGTAGGTACGTTTTCTCTACAACGTGATGTGAATTTAAAATGTATATAATATAAGTATATAACAGGTAATATATTACCTTTATATTATATTTATCTGTAGAACATTTTAATATATACTCGACAATATTATTTATTGTCTAAAATAGGAAAATTTGTTTATTATATCTTTTGCAGTGAATGTATACGTGTATAATGTTGCCTAAAAATATTATTCGGGTCGATAATTATTGTCCGCGGTGGTATTCCAAATAACTGAAGGGCGATTCGTGACCTGATTATCGGAATAGAACCAATCGATGTCCACGCGTCCTGTTCGGGACCGGATCATCGTGTACGTGCTGTTCGTTATGCCCCGAATGTCGTCCCCTAGTGACGCACTAGAATCGACCCGCCGGAATCTGCTCCGCGTCCGGGACCGGCCTTCGGAGTCCGACCATGTCACCCTGTAAGTCATAGGCGACTGGGTACGGAGCGACGTTTCCACCGCCACTGGCGCCGACGCCACCGCTGGACCCTCCGATGGTGATCGCAGGCCGTCGGTTCTTCTAGTTACCACGAATACGCCGGTGCGAATGCGTGACCGAGTCTCTCGGGACAACAAAACCCAGAACATGCCGTCCGGCGATCGAACCAGATACGTCCGCCGGCGGTTGGACGTTATCGTGTCTGCGTCGTATACGGTCAGCCGATTCTTCTGCGTGTAATGGACAAAAAAGTTTTATATTCGACATTTTATTTTAATATTATTATAGTAGATTAGTAGGTATAACCAAACATATGGGTTGTTATTTAAATACTGCGTTGTGTGGTAATGTCGTGCGGTTTTGAAAGTTCAAATTCAAACCGCCTCGAAATTGGACGACTTATTTTTTTCTCGACGTATTGGTATCTAAAAAATGAGCTGATACTCCTGCCGCACAGGATACAGGTGTGCGAACCATAGCGTTTAATTTTATTTATAATTTGAATGCAATGATAAACCATTGCATTCGAAAAAACGATTCTGAGCGAAGATCAGTCAGATTATAATTTTCGTTTGAACTAAAAATATCAACTTAAAACAGCTATAAAAAAAAATTTAGATTAGGGATTTTTCTAATATTTTAGTATGATGTTAATTAATATGTAAGTATACTTCAATAAAATTTTTAGACCTTAATACCAAAAATTGACAATTTTATCAAACATTATATACGTAAAAACAAGAATTTTACGAAATATTCAATGTTCAGTATTTTGTAGAAAAATTTAAAAAACGGTTCCAAAATTTTACCATATATATATAATAGCTATGTGAGCACCCAAAAAAAATTTCAAGTCTCTATCTTAAAAATTGCCCGAGTTATCGAGAAATATAGAAATTGAATTCGTCAAAATTTCATTTTTCGTGAAAAATGCCGTTTTTTCGTCATTTTTTCGAAGTTTTTTCTACCGCTTATAGTAAATTTTGAGAAATTCGAAAAATGACCTAAATAAAGTACCATCTACATCCACTTTTACATCTGAAACTCGCTATTCGTGAAAATCGAAGCGTTATTTCGGGTAGTAAAAGTGTTTTCAGAATATTTATTTATATGTATGGATTCTAAGATTTTCGTTTTCCTAAAAATATCAACTTAAAACGGCTATAAAAAAAAATTTTGACAATGGATTTTTCTAATATTTTAGTATGATGTTAAGTAATATGTAAGTATACTTGAGTAAAATTTTCAGACCAAAATACCTAAAATTGCCAATTTTATCAAACATTATATACGTAAAAACGTGAATTTTACGAAATATTCAAAGTCTAATATTTTGTAGAAAAATTAACATAACGGTTCCAAAATTTTACCACATATATATAATAGATATGTGAACACCCAAAAAAATTTTCAGGTCGCTATCTTATAAATTGCCTGAGTTATCGTGAAATATAGAAATTGAATTTGTCAAAATTTCATTTTTCGTGAAAAATGCCGCTTTTTCGTCATTTTTTCCAAGTTTTTTCTACCGCTTAGGGTCAATTTTGAGAAATTCGAAAAATGACCTAAATAAAGTACCAACTAGATCCACTTTGCTACCGGAAACATACCCTATTCGTGATAATCGGAGCATTATTTCGGGTAGTAAAAATGTCTTCAGAATAAAAAAAAAAAAAAAAAAAAAACAAAAAAAAATCACACATCATTGTAAAACCAATACATTCTTCGCTTCGCTCAGAATCTAAAAAATTACCCACTACAGGTATTTACATGTTGTAAATTGTTTTCGGCGGTTTTAAATTCTGAGCGAAGCGAAGAATGTATTGATTTTACAATGATGTGTGTCTTTTTTTTGTTTTAAGTATGAAGACACTTTTACACTACCCGAAATAATGCTCTGATTTTCACAAATAGTATTTTCCGGTAGGAAAGTGGATGTAGTCGGTGCTTTATTTAGGTCATTTTTCGAATTTCTCAAAATTGACTATATGTGTTTGAAAAAATGACGAAAAAACGGCAATATATTTATCAATACCTAAATTATCTGACTTAACTTCACTCAGAATCGTTTTTTTGAATGCAATGGTTTACATTGTATTCAAATTCTAATTTATAATTAAATACTATGATTTGCACTCCTATATCCCTGCGGCAGGAGTATCAGGTTGTCTTTTTGTGTGTGTGTGTGTTTCTACAAATTATATTAACTATGGTTATTATGCGCCTTCCTTCCACCTATAATCTATATGGAGTCGGACACCCTTATCCTCCACTTTCACAATCACCATCAGCCTCGACCACATATTCTCCATTCTTTCACCATTCTCTATTCTATATAATATATATATATATATATATATATATATATATATAAAATTTTATTATATTATAATATTAATATATTTTTCGGATTTTAATTTTATATGAAGAGTTCATATAAAATGAACGATCATAGCTGACTACATGCCCTTAAATACCTTAAATAAAAAAATTAAATAAATTAAATCCCAATTTAATAATTTATTTTTGTTTTTTGACATTTCAATTGCTTCTCTAATAAATGGGGAAATGGCAGAAATAAATATAGGAATCAAATTTAAAGAATATTTAAGAAATATTAAAAATTAAAAATCAAGAAACAGAAAAATCACCAATAGCAGAACACATATTAGAAATAAACCACAACATAACTTCAATAAAACTAAACAAACAAGTAACTAAGAAACAAGAATTAAATATTAGGAAAGCAAGTGAAATGGTAAAAAACTAAAATAATTTATTAAATTGGGATTTAAGTACTTTACAAAATTGTTTATTAAAACTATTATAATAATATTTGACATGCACGAATGAGTCACACGACTCATGACTGATGACTTACAAGACGTGCAAGAACACTACTATTTAAGGGCATGTAGTTAGCTATGATCGATCAGTCTACGTTTAGTATACTGAAGATGACAACGTTGTTGTAGAAATACGTATTTATTAAAATAATAAAGTAAATTTTTTGTGGACTTGGGTTTTTTATTTATTACTATATATAATTCGGAGTTCGATATTAAAGTAAAAAAAATTAAAACTTCCACCGAAATGAAATTCTGACTCCGAGAAGAGCTCTTTGTAGATATTTATAACTTTACAAGAATCGAATAACTCGTATTTATTTATTTTCCTCTTTGTGTAGACTACAATAAAATACGTAAACACTTATAGGGTAGGTTTATAACACGGTAGATATTATCTATGCGTAATATATAACAACGCAATAATTACCGATGATTGTATGCCGACGTGAGGATGCACACGTCGTACATGATCGAACAACTGTTCGTAGATGCCCACCCACTGGCACGCGGTTACCAGACACCGGACATCCGGCACGTGCACGCACACGGATTCGTGACCGATCACCTCGTTCACGGGCAACAATTCGGTGCATCCGTACGGTCGGTGAGCGCACGCTACCTTCACCAACATCATGGCTTCGGCCAACTTGACAGCCGTGGCGGACACGTCCACGGTGGCCGCCATCGGTGACCGGCACATGGGGCAGTTTCGCTCAACACTCCTGTTCCACAGCTGGTCCAAGCAAATGTCGCAGACCGCGTGCCCATTGGGACAGAAACACGACATGTTCGCGACCAACAGCAAACATATTGGACACTCCAAAGCCCGTCGAATCTGGTCGGTGATAGCCTCGATCTCGGCGGACACCGCGGCCGTCACCGTCGCGTCCGCAGTCATCGTCGTCATGGTGTTTGATTATTTTACAATGATTTATTAATTTATTTTATATTCACTATCCACTGAATTCATTTGTAAATATTGTAAACGATATTTATAATATACTCGTAATACACATATTTTATGTATACATATAAAAATTTAAATTAAAATAAAAATAAAAAATAAATAAATAAATGATATTTACACGTCCGTCAACAATAATATACATTATACTCGTAGTACCTACGCGAATCGATTAAATATAAACAAGTATGTATCAATGATTTTACGTTGCGTTTTGCTTTTGGCCTATACGCAGATTTTTTTTTCGCCGAATATTTGTCAACAATTGTTATATATTATCGATTTTTCGGTATTTTCGAAATGATTACATTATATTGTGATGTATCCAAAAAAACAATAAAATTCTTCTAAATTTTAGATTTTGAGCGAAGCGCATAATATATTGTTTTTTTATAATGATGTGTGTCTTTTAGATTCTGAGCGAAGCGAGGAATGTATTGGTTTTACAATGATGTGTCTTTTTTTTTTTTTTTTTTTATTCTGTAGACAGTTTTACTACCCGAAATAATTCTCCGATTTTCACGAATAGCATATGTTTCCGGTAGGAAAGTAGATGTAGTTGGTAAATTATTTAAGTCATTTTCCGATTTTCTCAAAATTGACCCTATGCGAGAGGAAAAAACTCCAAAAAAAGACGAAAAAATGGCATTTTTTCGCGAAAACTTAAACTTTGACTAATTCGATTTCAATATATTACATAGGTTAGAAACTTAAAAATTTTTTATTGGTTGTTCACATCGGTACTATATATATGTGGTAAAATTTTGAAACCGTTACGTTAATTTTTTTTACTAAATATAGGACTTTGAATATTTCGTAAAATTCTCGTTTTTATGTATACAAATATATATTGTTTGATAAAATTGGATGTTTTATAGTCTGAAAATTTTACTGAAGTATATTTACATATTACATATTAAATATTACATATTTTTTGAAAATTTTAATGAAGCATACTGACATAGGTTTAAACGTATTTCCAAAATATTAAAAGAATTCCAATACTTAATTTATTATTATAGGTGTATTAAGTGGAAATTTTAGTAAAATCAATATTTAAAGTATTTATATGGATTTTTCTTATTATATTACAATATTTTACAATTATGTTAAATAAAATTAACAAAAATTTTGAAAATTTTATTGAAGCTTAAATACATTTTACTTAACACAACCCCAATTAATTATGAATTATTACGATTTTTTTTATAGCTCTTTAAAGTATAAAAAAGAAAAGCTGATACTTCTGCCGCACTGCCGCAGAGATACAGGTGTGATGATAAACATTACATTCGAGAAAATTATTTTGAGCGAAGTTCTTTCAGATATGGGCATTTAGGTGACAAGGGATTTTATGAACCTTTATATTTAGTCTATCTCTTTTACTAGGCGTCTAATTCCCATCTCCTTTTCCTATTCCATTTGTGGTACCTCTCTTGAGAGAGTATCATTTAAGAGAGATGTGGAAATTATCTTTATTACTAATTTGGATTTCCATCCACACATTGAAAATGTATGCTGTAAAGCTTTGAAAACAATTTGCTTTATCAAACGAATCTCCTACAATTTTACACTACCATATTTATTTAAGTCCCTTTATTGTTCTTTCGTTAGGTCAGTCGTTAAATTTGGAACAGTTTTGGGGGATCCATTCACAATATCGGACTCAAAACAACTTGAAAGGGTCCAGTGCAAATTTTTAAAATATATCGCCTACTCTTTTAAAATTAATCATGAACCTCACAATTTTCTTCCTGTGTTACATTTTCTGCAACTGGATAGTTTAGCTGACCGAAGAATTTTAGCCAACTTAAATTTTTTTTATAAACTTATACATTGTTCTATAGATGCGCCTGAATTATTATCCGAAGTTAATTTTAGAATCCCCTGTAAATAAACCCGCTCAATTGCTCCTTTCTATATCCCTTTTCACACCAATTACGGATGTAGCCAATCTATACACTGAATAATGCGTTTAGCTAACGTGATACCGTTCAACTTTTAAATACTGTCTTGCTTATAATTAATAATTATCTTTGTTGTATATTAGTATATAAAAATAAAATTGACCAAAATTGATTAAAAATTGTAATAATGTGTTATCCTTAAATTTATTATACTATTATTATTATCATATTTCACATTATTAATATAAGAGTTGATAAATGAAAACGTATAAAATTATGAAACTGATAATTGTTTTGATTTTTAGTAAGAAAAGAAAATATATTTTAAGTTTTAAGATTAAACATTTAAAAACTTTGAAAATAATTATTGAATTCGTGTGTAGGCAATTTTCATATAAATATTCAATCATGTAGGAAAATTGCCTATACATCGTGCCGTTCATATTATTTTTATTTTGTACCTGCGTACAAACAAACTAAATGTTAATAATTATAGTATATTTTTTTTTTTTTTTTTTTTTTTTTTTTAGAAATAATTTCGTTAATTAATAGCAAAATTTATTTTAATTTTTCGACATAATACGTTTAATAGTTATTTTATGTTTTATATATATAGGTACATATCTTCAGTTAAATTTAAATGGTATTAAAATATTATTGATAATATAAAATACTATTTAATTAAAACCTAACTATACAACAGTCATAAACAATAAGTCATTATACAGTATTAATTTAAAATATATTGAAGAAGAAATATAAAAAAAAATAATAATAATTTCTATTGCACGGAGAACGTTTAACATGAACGTGTCTACTGTTACACACAAGTTTAAAGAAATATTGCATCGTGTTTTGAATATATAAACTGATTATAACATCAGATATTGATTTTATTAAGAAAAAATTATCGTAATAATAAATAAATTTAAAATAATATAAAATGACAGTTATTTAAATTATCATACAGCAATTAAAATTTATACTTGCCTAACATAATTGATTAAAAGATAATATTGTTTCGTAAAAACGAATGTAATCTCGTAAAAATTATACTTTTTTAATATATAATATTTTAAAAATATTAAATTTAAAGTCATATTTATATTTTTTAAATTACACATTGTATTTAAGTATACACTTTAAACAAATATATTATTATAATAAGTTATGTATTGTTTATATGTTTATAATATAATATAGGTAATCATTTTCATTGATTTATTTACTGTGGTAAATATTTTCTACCCAGATTAATAAAATGACAAATGGTTTATTGTGGAATAACGTACAACAGATAAAATATCCAATAATGAAATTATCTTCTAATTTCTATTATCTAACTACAAAATACTCGTTTATTTTGTAAACATCAATACCAGAGTTTGTTAGTAAAATTATACCATACTAACCGCCTCTTATCTATACCAGTTGAACATTATCAATGGGCACGAACGTATATAATTCATTAATGCTATAATACTATACTTGCTTATCTACACTAACATATTAGTTAAATAAATATTAAAATAATAGTAATACTTTCCAAAAGAATACGGTTAATATATATAAAAATTAATATAAATTTAAATTTTACAGCACAAAAATCAACAAACACTTTTAAAACTATACATTACAAATATATAACATAAGGTAAAAATAATAATACTAATAACGTTGGAATATGTATAAATAAAATTACCTTTGGAGCATAACCTATAAGTATAACTAATCGAACATTATACATACATGAGAAAATATATAATTGTTGTGTAAACTTTTCTCTGTTTGGGAATGATCAAAAATAATAATTCTTATTACTTATACTATTTTTAGCGTTGTAATGATGTAAATATGAAAAATTTAATGAAGTCAAAAACAATTTTTAATAACAAATTTAAATTTCGATCATCTTTGTATAATTATTTTATGATTATCCATAACATCATATTATTATTGTACATATATATCATAATTTATTTCTAAAAAAAATTGTTGGTTTCAAATAATAGTTATACAAATTCTTTTAATCATTATTATTTAAATGTATTCTTATGCGATTTAATATGGTGATAGAATTATAAAATATTTCGAAATTTTTTATGGAATTCATTTGAACCGCAATATTTTTATTGTTGTTTGGAGAAATTAGAAATTAGTCATAAAAACTTATGAAATAATAAAATATTTGTTATAATTAATTTTCTAATCAATGTATAACATGTAATTATTTTTACAAATAATTATGAAGAACATTCTATCTATACCAAATTTACATATCGTTTATTAATCGTTCTCATAATTTATTTCTAAATTACAATATGATAAATTAATAATATTATTATATACAAAATTGTCAGAACTTCAAATTATAATAATGACGGAAACGACCTCTTTCAAACGTATGTAATTTCAATTATTTTTAAAACATTTAGATTTAATAAAAAAAAAATCATTAAAATACAATTTTACACAAATAATTTATTGGTCAAATAACAATATCATAATTAATTTTTTTTCTAAAATTAAAGTGTTTCAAATATTTGTTAAAAAAAATATTATATCAATATATAAATATAAAATATAATCTAAAAATGACATTCTTAAATGTCTAATATAACTATTATAAATTATATTATATTATATTATATTATATTATATTATATTATATTATATTATA